>CM077028.1:67361053-67607028 GCA_039090855.1 Macrothele yani | reverse complement strand
AAATCGTAGCATTCAATGCCGAACTTGCAGAATCGTCAGTAGAACGCTCTTTCTAATGAGGAACTTTTCCATTGTGTTATAGTAAGAACAAATATCAGAGCTGCCAACTTTTCAAAATAAAAATATTTCACTGTTTAAAATTCGCAGCATCCACGCCGAACTTGCAGACCATCAGTCAGTAGAACGCTTCCTCTTTCTAATGAGGAACTTTTCCATTGTGTTATAGTAAGAAATAAATATCAGAGTTGCCAACTTTTTCAAAATAAAAAAATATTTCACTGTTTAAAAATCGTAGCATTCACGCCGAACTTGCAGAATCGTCAGAATGCTTCCTCTTTCTAATGAGGAACTTTTCCATTGTGTTATAGTAAGAACAAATATCAGAGCTGCCAACTTTTCAAAATCAAAAATATTTTCACTGTTTAAAATCGTAGCATTCAATGCCCGAACTTGCAGAATCTGCCAGTAGAACGCTTCCTCTTCTAATGAGGAACTTTTCCATTGTGTTATAGTAAGAACAAATATCAGAGCTGCCAACTTTTCAAAATAAAAATATTTCACTGTTTAAAATCGTAGCATTCAATGCCGAACTTGCAGAATCGTCAGTAGAACGCTTCCTCTTTCTAATGAGGAACTTTTCCATTGTGTTATAGTAAGAACAAATATCAGAGCTGCCAACTTTTCAAAATAAAAATATTTCACTGTTTAAAATCGTAGCATTCAATGCCGAACTTGCAGAATCGTCAGTAGAACGCTTCCTCTTTCTAATGAGGAACTTTTCCATTGTGTTATAGTAAGAACAAATATCAGAGCTGCCAACTTTTCAAAATAAAAATATTTCACTGTTTAAAATCGTAGCACTTCAATGCCGAACTTGCAGAATCGTCAGTAGAACGCTTCCTCTTTCTAATGAGGAACTTTTCCATTGTGTTATAGTAAGAACAAATATCAGAGCTGCCAACTTTTCAAAATAAAAATATTTCACTGTTTAAAGTCGTAGCACTCGATGCCGAACTTGCAGAATCGTCAGTAGAACGCTTCCTCTTTCTAATGAGGAACTTTTCCATTGTGTTATAGTAAGAACAAATATCAGAGCTGCCAACTTTTCAAAATAAAAATATTTCATTTTCACTGTTTAAAATCGTAGCATTCAATGCCGAACTTGCAGAATCGTCAGTAGAACGCTTCCTCTTTCTAATGAGGAACTTTTCCATTGTGTTATAGTAAGAACAAAGGAACTTTTCCATTGTGTTATAGTAAGAACAAATATCAGAGCTGCCAACTTTTCAAAATAAAAATATTTCACTGTTTAAAATCGTAGTATTCAATGCCGAACTTGCAGAATCGCCAGTAGAACGCTTCCTCTTTCTAATGAGGAACTTTTCCATTGTGTTATAGTAAGAACAAATATCAGAGCTGCCAACTTTCAAAATAAAAATATTTCACTGTTTAAAATCGTAGCATTCAATGCCGAACTTGCAGAATCATTAGTAGAACGCTCCTCTTCTAATGAGTGAACTTTTCCATTGTGTTATAGTAAGAACAAATATCAGAGCTGCCAACTTTTCAAAATAAAAATATTTCACTGTTTAAAACGTAGTATTCGCAATGCCGAACTTGCAGAATCGTCAGTAGAACGCTTCCTCTTTCTAATGAGGAACTTTTCCATTGTGTTATAGTATTATAGTAAGAACAAATATCAGAGCTGCCAACTTTTCAAAATAAAAATATTTCACTGTTATAGTAAGAACAAATATCAGAGCTGCCAACTTTTCAAAATAAAAATATTTCACTGTTTAAAGTCGTAGCACTCGATGCCGAACTTGCAGAATCGTCAGTAGAACGCTTCCTCTTCTAATGAGGAACTTTTCCATTGTGTTATAGTAAGAACAAATATCAGAGCTGCCAACTTTTCAAAATAAAAAAATATTTCACTGTTTAAAATCGTAGCACTGGATGCCGAACTTGCAGAATCGCTGCAGTAGAACGCTTCCTCTTTCTAATGAGGAACTTTTCCATTGTGTTATAGTAAGAACAAATATCAGAGCTGCCAACTTTTCAAAATAAAAATATTTCACTGTTTAAAATCGTAGCATTCAATGCCGAACTTGCAGAATCGTCAGTAGAACGCTTCCTCTTTCTAATGAGGAACTTTTCCATTGTGTTATAGTAAGAACAAATATCAGAGCTGCCAACTTTTCAAAATAAAAATATTTCACTGTTTAAAATCGTAGCATTCAATGCCGAACTTGCAGAATCGTCAGTAGAACGCTTCCTCTTTCTAATGAGGAACTTTTCCATTGTGTTATAGTAAGAACAAATATCAGAGCTGCCAACTTTTCAAAATAAAAATATTTCACTGTTTAAAATCGTAGCATTCAATGCCGAACTTGCAGAATCGTCAGTAGAACGCTTCCTCTTTCTAATGAGGAACTTTTCCATTGTGTTATAGTAAGAACAAATATCAGAGCTGCCAACTTTTCAAATAAAAATATTTCACTGTTTAAAATCGTAGCATTCAATGCCGAACTTGCAGAATCGTCAGTAGAACGCTTCCTCTTCTAATGAGGAACTTTTCCATTGTGTTATAGTAAGAACAAATATCAGAGCTGCCAACTTTTCAAAATAAAAATATTTCACTGTTTAAAATCGTAGCACTAATGCCGAACTTGCAGAATCGTCAGTAGAACGCTTCCTCTTTCTAATGAGGAACTTTTCCATTGTGTTATAGTAAGAACAAATATCAGAGCTGCCAACTTTTCAAAATAAAAATATTTCACTGTTTAAAATCGTAGCATTCAATGCCGAACTTGCAGAATCGTCAGTAGAACGCTTCCTCTTTCTAATGAGGAACTTTTCCATTGTGTTATAGTAAGAACAAATATCAGAGCTGCCAACTTTTCAAAATAAAAATATTTCACTGTTTAAAATCGTAGCATTCAATGCCGAACTTGCAGAATCGTCAGTAGAACGCTTCCTCTTTCTAATGAGGAACTTTTCCATTGTGTTATAGTAAGAACAAATATCAGAGCTGCCAACTTTTCAAAATAAAAATATTTCACTGTTTAAAATCGTAGCATTCAATGCCGAACTTGCAGAATCGTCAGTAGAACGCTTCCTCTTTCTAATGAGGAACTTTTCCATTGTGTTATAGTAAGAACAAATATCAGAGCTGCCAACTTTTCAAAATAAAAATATTTCACTGTTTAAAATCGTAGCATTCAATGCCGAACTTGCAGAATCGTCAGTAGAACGCTTCCTCTTTCTAATGAGGAACTTTTCCATTGTGTTATAGTAAGAACAAATATCAGAGCTGCCAACTTTTCAAAATAAAAATATTTCACTGTTTAAAATCGTAGCATTCAATGCCGAACTTGCAGAATCGTCAGTAGAACGCTTCCTCTTTCTAATGAGGAACTTTTCCATTGTGTTATAGTAAGAACAAATATCAGAGCTGCCAACTTTTCAAAATAAAAATATTTCACTGTTTAAAATCGTAGCATTCAATGCCGAACTTGCAGAATCGTCAGTAGAACGCTTCCTCTTTCTAATGAGGAACTTTTCCATTGTGTTATAGTAAGAACAAATATCAGAGCTGCCAACTTTTCAAAATAAAAATATTTCACTGTTTAAAATCGTAGCATTCAATGCCGAACTTGCAGAATCGTCAGTAGAACGCTTCCTCTTTCTAATGAGGAACTTTTCCATTGTGTTATAGTAAGAACAAATATCAGAGCTGCCAACTTTTCAAAATAAAAATATTTCACTGTTTAAAATCGTAGCATTCAATGCCGAACTTGCAGAATCGTCAGTAGAACGCTTCCTCTTTCTAATGAGGAACTTTTCCATTGTGTTATAGTAAGAACAAATATCAGAGCTGCCAACTTTTCAAAATAAAAATATTTCACTGTTTAAAATCGTAGCATCGAATGCCGAACTTGCAGAATCGTCAGTAGAACGCTTCCTCTTTCTAATGAGGAACTTTTCCATTGTGTTATAGTAAGAACAAATATCAGAGCTGCCAACTTTTCAAAATAAAAATATTTCACTGTTTAAAATCGTAGCATTCAATGCCGAACTTGCAGAATCGTCAGTAGAACGCTTCCTCTTTCTAATGAGGAACTTTTCCATTGTGTTATAGTAAGAACAAATATCAGAGCTGCCAACTTTTCAAAATAAAAATATTTCACTGTTTAAAATCGTAGCATTCAATGCCGAACTTGCAGAATCGTCAGTAGAACGCTTCCTCTTTCTAATGAGGAACTTTTCCATTGTGTTATAGTAAGAACAAATATCAGAGCTGCCAACTTTTCAAAATAAAAATATTTCACTGTTTAAAATCGTAGCATTCAATGCCGAACTTGCAGAATCGTCAGTAGAACGCTTCCTCTTTCTAATGAGGAACTTTTCCATTGTGTTATAGTAAGAACAAATATCAGAGCTGCCAACTTTTCAAAATAAAAATATTTCACTGTTTAAAATCGTAGCATTCGAATGCCGAACTTGCAGAATCGTCAGTAGAACGCTTCCTCTTTCTAATGAGGAACTTTTCCATTGTGTTATAGTAAGAACAAATATCAGAGCTGCCAACTTTTCAAAATAAAAATATTTCACTGTTTAAAATCGTAGCATTCAATGCCGAACTTGCAGAATCGTCAGTAGAACGCTTCCTCTTTCTAATGAGGAACTTTTCCATTGTGTTATAGTAAGAACAAATATCAGAGCTGCCAACTTTTCAAAATAAAAATATTTCACTGTTTAAAATCGTAGCATTCAATGCCGAACTTGCAGAATCGTCAGTAGAACGCTTCCTCTTTCTAATGAGGAACTTTTCCATTGTGTTATAGTAAGAACAAATATCAGAGCTGCCAACTTTTCAAAATAAAAATATTTCACTGTTTAAAATCGTAGCATTCAATGCCGAACTTGCAGAATCGTCAGTAGAACGCTTCCTCTTTCTAATGAGGAACTTTTCCATTGTGTTATAGTAAGAACAAATATCAGAGCTGCCAACTTTTCAAAATAAAAATATTTCACTGTTTAAAATCGTAGCATTCAATGCCGAACTTGCAGAATCGTCAGTAGAACGCTTCCTCTTTCTAATGAGGAACTTTTCCATTGTGTTATAGTAAGAACAAATATCAGAGCTGCCAACTTTTCAAAATAAAAATATTTCACTGTTTAAAATCGTAGCATTCAATGCCGAACTTGCAGAATCGTCAGTAGAACGCTTCCTCTTTCTAATGAGGAACTTTTCCATTGTGTTATAGTAAGAACAAATATCAGAGCTGCCAACTTTTCAAAATAAAAATATTTCACTGTTTAAAATCGTAGCATTCAATGCCGAACTTGCAGAATCGTCAGTAGAACGCTTCCTCTTTCTAATGAGGAACTTTTCCATTGTGTTATAGTAAGAACAAATATCAGAGCTGCCAACTTTTCAAAATAAAAATATTTCACTGTTTAAAATCGTAGCATTCAATGCCGAACTTGCAGAATCGTCAGTAAACGCTTCCTCTTTCTAATGAGGAACTTTTCCATTGTGTTATAGTAAGAACAAATATCAGAGCTGCCAACTTTTCAAAATAAAAATATTTCACTGTTTAAAATCGTAGCATTCAATGCCGAACTTGCAGAATCGTCAGTAGAACGCTTCCTCTTTCTAATGAGGAACTTTTCCATTGTGTTATAGTAAGAACAAATATCAGAGCTGCCAACTTTTCAAAATAAAAATATTTCACTGTTTAAAATCGTAGCATTCAATGCCGAACTTGCAGAATCGTCAGTAAACGCTTCCTCTTTCTAATGAGGAACTTTTCCATTGTGTTATAGTAAGAACAAATATCAGAGCTGCCAACTTTTCAAAATAAAAATATTTCACTGTTTAAAATCGTAGCATTCAATGCCGAACTTGCAGAATCGTCAGTAGAACGCTTCCTCTTTCTAATGAGGAACTTTTCCATTGTGTTATAGTAAGAACAAATATCAGAGCTGCCAACTTTTCAAAATAAAAATATTTCACTGTTTAAAATCGTAGCATTCAATGCCGAACTTGCAGAATCGTCAGTAGAACGCTTCCTCTTTCTAATGAGGAACTTTTCCATTGTGTTATAGTAAGAACAAATATCAGAGCTGCCAACTTTTCAAAATAAAAATATTTCACTGTTTAAAATCGTAGCATTCAATGCCGAACTTGCAGAATCGTCAGTAGAACGCTTCCTCTTTCTAATGAGGAACTTTTCCATTGTGTTATAGTAAGAACAAATATCAGAGCTGCCAACTTTTCAAAATAAAAATATTTCACTGTTTAAAATCGTAGCACTCGATGCCGAACTTGCAGAATCGTCAGTAGAACGCTTCCTCTTTCTAATGAGGAACTTTTCCATTGTGTTATAGTAAGAACAAATATCAGAGCTGCCAACTTTTCAAAATAAAAATATTTCACTGTTTAAAATCGTAGCATTCAATGCCGAACTTGCAGAATCGTCAGTAGAACGCTTCCTCTTTCTAATGAGGAACTTTTCCATTGTGTTATAGTAAGAACAAATATCAGAGCTGCCAACTTTTCAAAATAAAAATATTTCACTGTTTAAAATCGTAGCATTCAATGCCGAACTTGCAGAATCGTCAGTAGAACGCTTCCTCTTTCTAATGAGGAACTTTTCCATTGTGTTATAGTAAGAACAAATATCAGAGCTGCCAACTTTTCAAAATAAAAATATTTCACTGTTTAAAATCGTAGCATTCAATGCCGAACTTGCAGAATCGTCAGTAGAACGCTTCCTCTTTCTAATGAGGAACTTTTCCATTGTGTTATAGTAAGAACAAATATCAGAGCTGCCAACTTTTCAAAATAAAAATATTTCACTGTTTAAAATCGTAGCACTCAATGCCGAACTTGCAGAATCGTCAGTAGAACGCTTCCTCTTTCTAATGAGGAACTTTTCCATTGTGTTATAGTAAGAACAAATATCAGAGCTGCCAACTTTTCAAAATAAAAATATTTCACTGTTTAAAATCGTAGCATTCAATGCCGAACTTGCAGAATCGTCAGTAGAACGCTTCCTCTTTCTAATGAGGAACTTTTCCATTGTGTTATAGTAAGAACAAATATCAGAGCTGCCAACTTTTCAAAATAAAAATATTTCACTGTTTAAAATCGTAGCATTCAATGCCGAACTTGCAGAATCGTCAGTAGAACGCTTCCTCTTTCTAATGAGGAACTTTTCCATTGTGTTATAGTAAGAACAAATATCAGAGCTGCCAACTTTTCAAAATAAAAATATTTCACTGTTTAAAATCGTAGCATTCAATGCCGAACTTGCAGAATCGTCAGTAGAACGCTTCCTCTTTCTAATGAGGAACTTTTCCATTGTGTTATAGTAAGAACAAATATCAGAGCTGCCAACTTTTCAAAATAAAAATATTTCACTGTTTAAAATCGTAGCATTCAATGCCGAACTTGCAGAATCGTCAGTAGAACGCTTCCTCTTTCTAATGAGGAACTTTTCCATTGTGTTATAGTAAGAACAAATATCAGAGCTGCCAACTTTTCAAAATAAAAATATTTCACTGTTTAAAATCGTAGCACTCAATGCCGAACTTGCAGAATCGTCAGTAGAACGCTTCCTCTTTCTAATGAGGAACTTTTCCATTGTGTTATAGTAAGAACAAATATCAGAGCTGCCAACTTTTCAAAATAAAAATATTTCACTGTTTAAAATCGTAGCATTCAATGCCGAACTTGCAGAATCGTCAGTAGAACGCTTCCTCTTTCTAATGAGGAACTTTTCCATTGTGTTATAGTAAGAACAAATATCAGAGCTGCCAACTTTTCAAAATAAAAATATTTCACTGTTTAAAATCGTAGCATTCAATGCCGAACTTGTAGAACCGTTGCAGAAAGCTTCCTCTTTCTAATGAGAGGAACTTTTCCATTGTGTTATAGTAAGAACAAATTATTTGAGCTGCCAATCTCATTGTAAATAAAAAGATTTCACTGGTTAAAGTCAGAAAATTTTGCGCCAACTTGCAGAATCTGCTGAAGAATGCTTCCTCTTTCTAATGAGGGACTTTTCCATTGTGTTATAGTAAGAACAAATATCTGAGATGCCAACTTTTCAAAATAAAAATATTTCACTGTTTAAAATCGTAGCACTCAATGCCAAACTTGTGAATCGTCAGTAGAATGCTTTCCTCTTTCTAATGAGGGACTTTTCCATTATGTTATAGTAAGAACAAATATCAGAGCTGCCAACTTTTCAAAATAAAAATATTTCACAGTTTAAAATCGTAGTGACCAATGTTAAAATTGCAGAATCGTCAGTAGAACGCTGCCTCTTTCTAATGAGGGACTTTTCCATTGTGTTATAGTAAGAACACAAATAAACAGAGCTGCCAACTTTTCAAAATAAAAATATTTCACTGTTTAAAATCGTAGCATTCGACGTCGAACTTGCAGAATCGTCAGTAAAACGCTTCCTCTTTCTAATGAGGAACTTTTCCATTGTGTTATAGTAAGAACAAATATCAGAGCTGCCAACTTTTCAAAATAAAAATATTTCACTGTTTAAAGTCGTAGCACTCGATGTGCCGGTCTTGCAGAATCGTCAGTAGAACGCTTCCTCTTTCTAATGAGTGAACTTTTCCATTGCATATAGTAAGAACAAATATCAGAGCTGCCAACTTTTCCAAATGCGTGATTTCATCGTTTAAAATCGTAGCATTCAATGCCGGAATTTGCAGAATCGTCAGTAGAACGCTTCCTCTTTCTAATGAGGAACTTTTCCATTGTGTTATGGTAAGAACAAATATCATTGCCAACTTTTCAAAATGTAAAAATATTTCACTGTTTAAAGTCGTAGTACTGATGCCTAACTTGCAGAATCAAGCCAGTAGAACGCTTCCTCTTTCTAATGAGGAACTTTTCCATTGAAGAGAGTATAAGAACAAGATGAGAGTTGATGTTTTTAGAAGAAGATGAACAACTGAGGAAAAATGGGCTAATCCAGAATCGCTGGCAGAACGCTTTCCTCTTTCACGAGGAACTTTTCCATTGTGTTATAGTAAGAACAAATATCAGAGCTGCCAACTTTTCAAAATAAAAATATTTCACTGTTTAAAATCGTAGTACCAATGCCAAACTTGCAGAATCGTCAGTAGAATGCTTCCTCTTTCTAATGAGGGACTTTTCCATAATAAAGTTGTAGTAAGCATCAAATATCAGAGCTGCCAACTTTTCAAAATAAAAATATTTCACTGTTTACAAATCGTAGCACTCAATGCCAAACTTGCAGAATCGCCAGTAGAATGCTTCCTCTTTCTAATGAGTAACTTCTTCAAATGTGTTATAGTAAGAACAAATATCAGAGCTGCCAACTTTTCAAAATAAAAATATTTCACTGTTTAAAATCGTAGTATTCAATGTGTCGAACTTGCAGAATCGTCAGTAGAACGCTTCCTCTTTCTAATGAGGAACTTTTCCATTGTGTTATAGTAAGAACAAATATCAGAGCTGCCAACTTTTCAAAATAAAAATATTTCACTGTTTAAAGTCGTAGCACTCGATGTCGAACTCTAATCGTCAGTAGAACGTCTTCCTCTTTCTAATGAGGAACTTTTCCATTGCAAGTTATAGTAAGAACTAATATCAGAGTTGCCAACTTTTCAAAAATAAAAAAAAAAAAAAAAAAAAAAATATTTCACTGTTTAAAATCGTAGCATTCGAATGCCGAACTCCCAGAATCGTCAGTAGAATGCTTCCTCTTTCTAATTATAAACTTTTCCAATAAAGGTAGTAAGAACAAATATCAGAGCTGCCAAACTTTTCAAAATAAAAATATTTCACTGTTTAAAATCGTAGCATTCAATGCCGAACTTGCATATAGAATTGTCAGTAGAACGCTTCCTCTTTCTAATGAGGAACTTTTCCATTGTGTTATAGTAAGAACAAATATCAGAGCTGCCAACTTTCTTTCAAAATAAAAATATTTCACTGTTTAAAGTCGTAGCACTGATGCCGAACTTGCAGAATCGTCAGTAGAACGCTTCCTCTTTCTAATGAGGAACTTTTCCATTGTGTTATAGTAAGAACAAATATCAGAGCTGCCAACTTTTCAAAATAAAAATATTTCACTGTTTAAAATCGCAGCATTCAATGCCGAACTTGCAGAATCGTCAGTAGAACGCTTCCTCTTTCTAATGAGGGACTTTTCCATTGTGTTATAGTAAGAATGAACAAATATCAGAGTTGCCAACTTTTCAAAATAAAAATACTTCATCAGCTGTTTAAAATCGTAGCATTCATTGTTTTATCTTCTAGGAATCAAGCTGGTAGAACGCTTCCTTCTTTCTAATGAGGAACTTTTCCATTGTGTTATAGTAAGAACAAATATCAGAGCTGCCAACTTTTCAAAATAAAAATATTTCACTGTTTAAAATCGTAGCATTCAATGCCGAACTTGCAGTAGAATCGTCAGTAGAACGTCTCCTCTTTTCATTGAGGAACTTTTCCATTGTGTTATAGTAAGAACAAACATCAGAGCTGCCAACTTTTCAAAATAAAAATATTTCACTGTTTAAAATCGTAGCATTCAATGCCGAACTTGCAGAATCGTCAGTAGAACGCTTCCTCCTTCTAACGAGGAACTTTTTCCATTGTGTTATAGTAAGAACAAATATCAGAGCTGCCAATCCTTTTCAAAATAAAAATATTTCACTGTTTAAAATCGTAGCATTCAATACCGAACCCAGAATCGTCAGTAGAACGCTTCCTCTTTCTAATGAGGGACTTTTCCATTGTGTTATAGTAAGAACAAAATAATATCAGAGCTGCCAACTTTTCAAAATAAAAATATTTCACTGTTTAAAATCGTAGCATTCAATGCCGCAACTTGCAGAATCGCCAGTAGAACGCTCTCCTTCTTCTAATGAGTGGACTTTTCCATTGTGTTATAGTAAGAACAAATATCAGAGCTGCCAACTTTTCAAAATAAAAATACTTTACTGTTTAAAAATCGAAAGTATCTAATGCTTCTAACTCGCAGAATCATTGAAGAACGCTTCCTCTTTCTAATGAGTGAACTTCTTCATTGTAAGTAAATATAGTAAGAACAAACATCAGAGCCGCCAACTTTTCAAAATAAAAATATTTCACTGTTTAAAATCGTGAGTATCTAATGCCGCATCCTAGAATCGTCTGTAGTGAACGCCTCCTCTTTCTAAATATAAACTTTTCCATTGTGTTAAGTAGTAAGAACAAATAATATCAGAGCTGCTAACTTTTCAAAATAAAAATATTTCACTGTTTAAAGTCGTAGAAAGTACCCATGTCGAACTTGCAGAATCGTCAGTAGAACGCGCTCTTTCTAATGAGGAACTTTTCCATTGTGTTATAGTAAGAACAAATATCAGAGCTGCTAACTTTTCAAAATAAAAATATTTCACTGTTTAAAATCGTAGCATCTAATGTTTAACTTGCAGAATCGTCAGTAGAACGCTTCCTCTTTCTAATGAGGGACTTTTCCCATTGTGTTATAGTAAGAACAAACATCAGAGTTGCCAACTTTTCAAAATAAAAATATTTCACTGGTTTTTAAAATCGTAGCATCTAATGCCGTCAACTTGCAGAATCGTCTGTAGAAACGCTTCCTCTTTCTAATGAGGAACTTTTCCATTGTGTTAAAGTAAGAACAAATATCAGAGCTGCCAACTTTTCAAAATAAAAATATACCACTGTTTAAAATCGTATATCTAGACGCCTAACTTGTAATCGTCAGTAGAACGCTTCCTCTTTCTAATGAGGAACTTTTCCATTGTGTTATAGTAAGAATAAATATTCAGAGCTGTCAACTTTTCAAAATAAAAATATTTCACTGTTTAAAATCGGTAGCATTCAATGCTTCAACTTGCAGAATCGGCTGTAGAACGCTTTCCTCTTTCGAACATGAGGAACTTTTTCCATTGTGTTATAGTAAGAACAAATATCAGAGCTGCCAACTTTTCAAAATAAAAATATTTCACTGTTTAAAATCGTAGCATTCAATGCCGAACCCGCAGAATCGTCAGTAGAACGTCTTCCTCTTTCTAATGAGGGACTTTTCCATTGTGTTATAGTAAGAACAAATATCTGAGCTGCCAACTTTCTCAAAAATAAAAATATTTCACTGTTTAAAATCGTATATCTATCACAGCCGAACTTGCAGAATCGCCAGTAGAACGTCTCCTCTTTTCAATGAGGGACTTTTCCATTGTGTTATAGTAAGAACAAATATCAGAGCTGCCAACTTTTCAAAATACAAAATATTTCACTGTTTAAAATCGTAGAGGAGCCCATTCAAAGGTGGCCAACTTGTGCAGAATTTGCCGTAGAATGTTTCCTCTTTCTAATGAGGAACTTTTCCATTGTGCTATAGTAAGAACAAATATCAGAGCTGCTATTAACTTTTCAAAATAAAAAGATTTCACTGTTTAAAATCGTAGCATTCAATGCCTAACTTTGCAGAATCGTCAGTAGAACGCTTCCTCTTTCTAATGAGGAACTTTTCCATTGTGTTATAGTAAGAATAACAAATATCAGAGCTGCCAACTTTTCAAAATAAAAATATTTCACTGTTTAAAATCGTAGCATTCAATGCCGAACTTGCAGAATCGTCAGTAGAACGCTTCCTCTTTCTAATGAGGAACTTTTCCATTGTGTTATAGTAAGAACAAATATCAGAGCTGCCAACTTTTCAAAATAAAAATATTTCACTGTTTAAAATCGTAGCATTCAATGCCGAACTTGCAGAATCGTCAGTAGAACGCTTCCTCTTTCTAATGAGGAACTTTTCCATTGTGTTATAGTAAGAACAAATATCAGAGCTGCCAACTTTTCAAAATAAAAATATTTCACTGTTTAAAATCATAGCACTCAATGCCAAACTTGCAGAATCGTCAGTAGAATGCTTCCTCTTTCTAATGAGGGACTTTTCCATTGTGTTATAGTAAGAACAAATATCAGAGCTGCCAACTTTTCAAAATAAAAATATTTCACTGTTTAAAATCGTAGCATTCAATGCCGAACTTGCAGAATCGTCAGTAGAACGCTTCCTCTTCTAATGAGGAACTTTTCCATTGTGTTATAGTAAGAACAAATATCAGAGCTGCCAACTTTTCAAAATAAAAATATTTCACTGTTTAAAATCGTAGCATTCAATGCCGAACTTGCAGAATCGTCAGTAGAACGCTTCCTCTTTCTAATGAGGAACTTTTCCATTGTGTTATAGTAAGAACAAATATCAGAGCTGCCAACTTTTCAAAATAAAAATATTTCACTGTTTAAAATCATAGCACTCAATGCCAAACTTGCAGAATCGTCAGTAGAATGCTTCCTCTTTCTAATGAGGAACTTTTCCATTGTGTTATAGTAAGAACAAATATCAGAGCTGCCAACTTTTCAAAATAAAAATATTTCACTGTTTAAAATCGTAGCATTCAATGCCGAACTTGCAGAATCGTCAGTAGAACGCTTCCTCTTTCTAATGAGGAACTTTTCCATTGTGTTATAGTAAGAACAAATATCAGAGCTGCCAACTTTTCAAAATAAAAATATTTCACTGTTTGAAATCATAGCATTCAATGCCGAACTTGCAGAATCGTCAGTAGAATGCTTCCTCTTTCTAATGAGGAACTTTTCCATTGTGTTATAGTAAGAACAAATATCAGAGCTGCCAACTTTTCAAAATAAAAATATTTCACTGTTTAAAATCGTAGCATTCAATGCCGAACTTGCAGAATCGTCAGTAGAACGCTTCCTCTTCTAATGAGGAACTTTTCCATTGTGTTATAGTAAGAACAAATATCAGAGCTGCCAACTTTTCAAAATAAAAATATTTCACTGTTTAAAATCGTAGCATTCAATGCCGAACTTGCAGAATCGTCAGTAGAACGCTTCCTCTTTCTAATGAGGGACTTTTCCATTGTGTTATAGTAAGAACAAATATCAGAGCTGCCAACTTTTCAAAATAAAAATATTTCACTGTTTAAAATCGTAGCATTCAATGCCGAACTTGCAGAATCGGCAGTAGAACGCTTCCTCTTTCTAATGAGGAACTTTTCCATTGTGTTATAGTAAGAACAAATATCAGAGCTGCCAACTTTTCAAAATAAAAATATTTCACTGTTTAAAATCGTAGCATTCAATGCCGAACTTGCAGAATCGTCAGTAGAACGCTTCCTCTTTCTAATGAGGAACTTTTCCATTGTGTTATAGTAAGAACAAATATCAGAGCTGCCAACTTTTCAAAATAAAAATATTTCACTGTTTAAAATCGTAGCATTCAATGCCGAACTTGCAGAATCGTCAGTAGAACGCTTCCTCTTTCTAATGAGGAACTTTTCCATTGTGTTATAGTAAGAACAAATATCAGAGCTGCCAACTTTTCAAAATAAAAATATTTCACTGTTTAAAATCGTAGCATTCAATGCCGAACTTGCAGAATCGTCAGTAGAACGCTTCCTCTTTCTAATGAGGAACTTTTCCATTGTGTTATAGTAAGAACAAATATCAGAGCTGCCAACTTTTCAAAATAAAAATATTTCACTGTTTAAAATCATAGCACTCAATGCCAAACTTGCAGAATCGTCAGTAGAATGCTTCCTCTTTCTAATGAGGGACTTTTCCATTGTGTTATAGTAAGAACAAATATCAGAGCTGCCAACTTTTCAAAATAAAAATATTTCACTGTTTAAAATCGTAGCATTCAATGCCGAACTTGCAGAATCGTCAGTAGAACGCTTCCTCTTTCTAATGAGGAACTTTTCCATTGTGTTATAGTAAGAACAAATATCAGAGCTGCCAACTTTTCAAAAATAAAAATATTTCACTGTTTAAAATCGTAGCATTCAATGCCGAACTTGCAGAATCGTCAGTAGAACGCTTCCTCTTTCTAATGAGGAACTTTTCCATTGTGTTATAGTAAGAACAAATATCAGAGCTGCCAACTTTTCAAAATAAAAATATTTCACTGTTTAAAATCGTAGCATTCAATGCCGAACTTGCAGAATCGTCAGTAGAACGCTTCCTCTTTCTAATGAGGAACTTTTCCATTGTGTTATAGTAAGAACAAATATCAGAGCTGCCAACTTTTCAAAATAAAAATATTTCACTGTTTAAAATCGTAGCATTCAATGCCGAACTTGCAGAATCGTCAGTAGAACGCTTCCTCTTTCTAATGAGGGACTTTTCCATTGTGTTATAGTAAGAACAAATATCAGAGCTGCCAACTTTTCAAAATAAAAATATTTCACTGTTTAAAATCGTAGCATTCAATGCCGAACTTGCAGAATCGTCAGTAGAACGCTTCCTCTTTCTAATGAGGAACTTTTCCATTGTGTTATAGTAAGAACAAATATCAGAGCTGCCAACTTTTCAAAATAAAAATATTTCACTGTTTAAAATCGTAGCATTCAATGCCGAACTTGCAGAATCGTCAGTAGAACGCTTCCTCTTTCTAATGAGGAACTTTTCCATTGTGTTATAGTAAGAACAAATATCAGAGCTGCCAACTTTTCAAAATAAAAATATTTCACTGTTTAAAATCGTAGCATTCAATGCCGAACTTGCAGAATCGTCAGTAGAACGCTTCCTCTTTCTAATGAGGAACTTTTCCATTGTGTTATAGTAAGAACAAATATCAGAGCTGCCAACTTTTCAAAATAAAAATATTTCACTGTTTAAAATCGTAGCATTCAATGCCGAACTTGCAGAATCGTCAGTAGAACGCTTCCTCTTTCTAATGAGTAACTTTTCCATTGTGTTATAGTAAGAACAAATATCAGAGCTGCCAACTTTTCAAAATAAAAATATTTCACTGTTTAAAATCGTAGCATTCAATGCCGAACTTGCAGAATCGTCAGTAGAACGCTTCCTCTTTCTAATGAGGAACTTTTCCATTGTGTTATAGTAAGAACAAATATCAGAGCTGCCAACTTTTCAAAATAAAAATATTTCACTGTTTAAAATCGTAGCATTCAATGCCGAACTTGCAGAATCGTCAGTAGAACGCTTCCTCTTTCTAATGAGGAACTTTTCCATTGTGTTATAGTAAGAACAAATATCAGAGCTGCCAACTTTTCAAAATAAAAATATTTCACTGTTTAAAATCATAGCACTCAATGCCAAACTTGCAGAATCGTCAGTAGAATGCTTCCTCTTTCTAATGAGGGACTTTTTCCATTGTGTTATAGTAAGAACAAATATCAGAGCTGCCAACTTTTCAAAATAAAAATATTTCACTGTTTAAAATCGTAGCATTCAATGCCGAACTTGCAGAATCGTCAGTAGAACGCTTCCTCTTTCTAATGAGGAACTTTTCCATTGTGTTATAGTAAGAACAAATATCAGAGCTGCCAACTTTTCAAAATAAAAAATATTTCACTGTTTAAAATCGTAGCATTCAATGCCGAACTTGCAGAATCGTCAGTAGAACGCTTCCTCTTTCTAATGAGGGACTTTTCCATTGTGTTATAGTAAGAACAAATATCAGAGCTGCCAACTTTTCAAAATAAAAATATTTCACTGTTTAAAATCGTAGCATTCAATGCCGAACTTGCAGAATCGTCAGTAGAACGCTTCCTCTTTCTAATGAGGAACTTTTCCATTGTGTTATAGTAAGAACAAATATCAGAGCTGCCAACTTTTCAAAATAAAAATATTTCACTGTTTAAAATCGTAGCATTCAATGCCGAACTTGCAGAATCGTCAGTAGAACGCTTCCTCTTTCTAATGAGGAACTTTTCCACTGTGTTATAGTAAGAACAAATATCAGAGCTGCCAACTTTTCAAAATAAAAATATTTCACTGTTTAAAATCGTAGCATTCAATGCCGAACTTGCAGAATCGTCAGTAGAACGCTTCCTCTTTCTAATGAGGAACTTTTCCATTGTGTTATAGTAAGAACAAATATCAGAGCTGCCAACTTTTCAAAATAAAAATATTTCACTGTTTAAAATCGTAGCATTCAATGCCGAACTTGCAGAATCGTCAGTAGAACGCTTCCTCTTTCTAATGAGGAACTTTTCCATTGTGTTATAGTAAGAACAAATATCAGAGCTGCCAACTTTTCAAAATAAAATATTTCACTGTTTAAAATCGTAGCATTCAATGCCGAACTTGCAGAATCGTCAGTAGAACGCTTCCTCTTTCTAATGAGGAACTTTTCCATTGTGTTATAGTAAGAACAAATATCCAGAGCTGCCAACTTTTCAAAATAAAAAATATTTCACTGTTTAAAGTCGTAGCACTCGATGCCGAACTTGCAGAATCGTCAGTAGAACGCTTCCTCTTTCTAATGAGGAACTTTTCCATTGTGTTATAGTAAGAACAAATATCAGAGCTGCCAACTTTTCAAAATAAAAATATTTCACTGTTTAAAATCGTAGCATTCAATGCCGAACTTGCAGAATCGTCAGTAGAACGCTTCCTCTTTCTAATGAGGAACTTTTCCATTGTGTTATAGTAAGAACAAATATCAGAGCTGCCAACTTTTCAAAATAAAAATATTTCACTGTTTAAAGTCGTAGCACTCGATGCCGAACTTGCAGAATCGTCAGTAGAACGCTTCCTCTTTCTAATGAGGGACTTTTCCATTGTGTTATAGTAAGAACAAATATCAGAGCTGCCAACTTTTCAAAATAAAAATATTTCACTGTTTAAAATCGTAGCATTCAATGCCGAACTTGCAGAATCGTCAGTAGAACGCTTCCTCTTTCTAATGAGGGACTTTTTCCATTGTGTTATAGTAAGAACAAATATCAGAGCTGCCAACTTTTCAAAATAAAAATATTTCACTGTTTAAAATCGTAGCATTCAATGCCGAACTTGCAGAATCGTCAGTAGAACGCTTCCTCTTTCTAATGAGGAACTTTTCCATTGTGTTATAGTAAGAACAAATATCAGAGCTGCCAACTTTTCAAAATAAAAATATTTCACTGTTTAAAATCGTAGCATTCAATGCCGAACTTGCAGAATCGTCAGTAGAACGCTTCCTCTTTCTAATGAGGAACTTTTCCATTGTGTTATAGTAAGAACAAATATCAGAGCTGCCAACTTTTCAAAATAAAAATATTTCACTGTTTAAAATCGTAGCATTCAATGCCGAACTTGCAGAATCGTCAGTAGAACGCTTCCTCTTTCTAATGAGGAACTTTTCCATTGTGTTATAGTAAGAACAAATATCAGAGCTGCCAACTTTTCAAAATAAAAATATTTCACTGTTTAAAATCGTAGCATTCAATGCCGAACTTGCAGAATCGTCAGTAGAACGCTTCCTCTTTCTAATGAGGAACTTTTCCATTGTGTTATAGTAAGAACAAATATCAGAGCTGCCAACTTTTCAAAATAAAAATATTTCACTGTTTAAAATCGTAGCATTCAATGCCGAACTTGCAGAATCGTCAGTAGAACGCTTCCTCTTTCTAATGAGGAACTTTTCCATTGTGTTATAGTAAGAACAAATATCAGAGCTGCCAACTTTTCAAAATAAAAATATTTCACTGTTTAAAATCGTAGCATTCAATGCCGAACTTGCAGAATCGTCAGTAGAACGCTTCCTCTTTCTAATGAGGAACTTTTCCATTGTGTTATAGTAAGAACAAATATCAGAGCTGCCAACTTTTCAAAATAAAAATATTTCACTGTTTAAAATCGTAGCATTCAATGCCGAACTTGCAGAATCGTCAGTAGAACGCTTCCTCTTTCTAATGAGGAACTTTTCCATTGTGTTATAGTAAGAACAAATATCAGAGCTGCCAACTTTTCAAAATAAAAATATTTCACTGTTTAAAATCGTAGCATTCAATGCCGAACTTGCAGAATCGTCAGTAGAACGCTTCCTCTTTCTAATGAGGAACTTTTCCATTGTGTTATAGTAAGAACAAATATCAGAGCTGCCAACTTTTCAAAAATAAAAATATTTCACTGTTTAAAATCGTAGCATTCAATGCCGAACTTGCAGAATCGTCAGTAGAACGCTTCCTCTTTCTAATGAGGAACTTTTCCATTGTGTTATAGTAAGAACAAATATCAGAGCTGCCAACTTTTCAAAATAAAAATATTTCACTGTTTAAAGTCGTAGCACTCGATGCCGAACTTGCAGAATCGTCAGTAGAACGCTTCCTCTTTCTAATGAGGGACTTTTCCATTGTGTTATAGTAAGAACAAATATCAGAGCTGCCAACTTTTCAAAAATAAAAATATTTCACTGTTTAAAATCGTAGCATTCAATGCCGAACTTGCAGAATCGTCAGTAGAACGCTTCCTCTTTCTAATGAGGAACTTTTCCATTGTGTTATAGTAAGAACAAATATCAGAGCTGCCAACTTTTCAAAATAAAAATATTTCACTGTTTAAAATCGTAGCATTCAATGCCGAACTTGCAGAATCGTCAGTAGAACGCTTCCTCTTTCTAATGAGGAACTTTTCCATTGTGTTATAGTAAGAACAAATATCAGAGCTGCCAACTTTTCAAAAATAAAAATATTTCACTGTTTAAAATCGTAGCATTCAATGCCGAACTTGCAGAATCGTCAGTAGAACGCTTCCTCTTTCTAATGAGGAACTTTTCCATTGTGTTATAGTAAGAACAAATATCAGAGCTGCCAACTTTTCAAAATAAAAATATTTCACTGTTTAAAGTCGTAGCACTCGATGCCGAACTTGCAGAATCGTCAGTAGAACGCTTCCTCTTTCTAATGAGGGACTTTTTCCATTGTGTTATAGTAAGAACAAATATCAGAGCTGCCAACTTTTCAAAATAAAAATATTTCACTGTTTAAAATCGTAGCATTCAATGCCGAACTTGCAGAATCGTCAGTAGAACGCTTCCTCTTTCTAATGAGGGACTTTTCCATTGTGTTATAGTAAGAAACAAATATCAGAGCTGCCAACTTTTCAAAATAAAAATATTTCACTGTTTAAAATCGTAGCATTCAATGCCGAACTTGCAGAATCGTCAGTAGAACGCTTCCTCTTTCTAATGAGGAACTTTTCCATTGTGTTATAGTAAGAACAAATATCAGAGCTGCCAACTTTTCAAAAATAAAAATATTTCACTGTTTAAAATCGTAGCATTCAATGCCGAACTTGCAGAATCGTCAGTAGAACGCTTCCTCTTTCTAATGAGGAACTTTTCCATTGTGTTATAGTAAGAACAAATATCAGAGCTGCCAACTTTTCAAAATAAAAATATTTCACTGTTTAAAATCGTAGCATTCAATGCCGAACTTGCAGAATCGTCAGTAGAACGCTTCCTCTTTCTAATGAGGAACTTTTCCATTGTGTTATAGTAAGAACAAATATCAGAGCTGCCAACTTTTCAAAATAAAAATATTTCACTGTTTAAAATCGTAGCATTCAATGCCGAACTTGCAGAATCGTCAGTAGAACGCTTCCTCTTTCTAATGAGGAACTTTTCCATTGTGTTATAGTAAGAACAAATATCAGAGCTGCCAACTTTTCAAAATAAAAATATTTCACTGTTTAAAATCGTAGCATTCAATGCCGAACTTGCAGAATCGTCAGTAGAACGCTTCCTCTTTCTAATGAGGAACTTTTCCATTGTGTTATAGTAAGAACAAATATCAGAGCTGCCAACTTTTCAAAATAAAAATATTTCACTGTTTAAAATCGTAGCATTCAATGCCGAACTTGCAGAATCGTCAGTAGAACGCTTCCTCTTTCTAATGAGGAACTTTTCCATTGTGTTATAGTAAGAAACAAATATCAGAGCTGCCAACTTTTCAAAATAAAAATATTTCACTGTTTAAAATCGTAGCATTCAATGCCGAACTTGCAGAATCGTCAGTAGAACGCTTCCTCTTTCTAATGAGGAACTTTTCCATTGTGTTATAGTAAGAACAAATATCAGAGCTGCCAACTTTTCAAAATAAAAATATTTCACTGTTTAAAGTCGTAGCACTTCGATGCCGAACTTGCAGAATCGTCAGTAGAACGCTTCCTCTTTCTAATGAGGAACTTTTCCATTGTGTTATAGTAAGAACAAATATCAGAGCTGCCAACTTTTCAAAATAAAAATATTTCACTGTTTAAAATCGTAGCATTCAATGCCGAACTTGCAGAATCGTCAGTAGAACGCTTCCTCTTTCTAATGAGGAACTTTTCCATTGTGTTATAGTAAGAACAAATATCAGAGCTGCCAACTTTTCAAAATAAAAATATTTCACTGTTTAAAGTCGTAGCACTCGATGCCGAACTTGCAGAATCGTCAGTAGAACGCTTCCTCTTTCTAATGAGGAACTTTTCCATTGTGTTATAGTAAGAACAAATATCAGAGCTGCCAACTTTTCAAAATAAAAATATTTCACTGTTTAAAATCGTAGCATTCAATGCCGAACTTGCAGAATCGTCAGTAGAACGCTTCCTCTTTCTAATGAGGAACTTTTCCATTGTGTTATAGTAAGAACAAATATCAGAGCTGCCAACTTTTCAAAATAAAAATATTTCACTGTTTAAAGTCGTAGCACTCGATGCCGAACTTGCAGAATCGTCAGTAGAACGCTTCCTCTTTCTAATGAGGAACTTTTCCATTGTGTTATAGTAAGAACAAATATCAGAGCTGCCAACTTTTCAAAATAAAAATATTTCACTGTTTAAAATCGTAGCATTCAATGCCGAACTTGCAGAATCGTCAGTAGAAC
Organism: Macrothele yani; assembly: GCA_039090855.1. Lineage (NCBI taxonomy): Eukaryota > Metazoa > Arthropoda > Arachnida > Araneae > Macrothelidae > Macrothele > Macrothele yani. The sequence continues at coordinate 67,585,332 of CM077028.1, read as the reverse complement.
GCTTCCTCTTTCTAATGAGGAACTTTTCCATTGTGTTATAGTAAGAACAAATATCAGAGCTGCGAACTTTTCAAAATCAAAAACCGGGACATCAACACGTGTTTAGCGGCGCGTATTTACACTTTATAAATTATAAAATTATAATATTATAGGTTTCTCTATTTTTTATTACAGTTAATTATTTAATACAAATAAAGAAATATTTACAAAAAAAATGTGTATTTAAGTATAAAATAAGATTAACAAACTTTGTTAATGAGTTTCATTTTTAGAGAGTCACCAATTTTTCTCCCCACCATAACAGGAGTCTTATCACATAAGGCAAAACAGTTCATCCAAGGAATACAAAGATACTGAAATTCTTCAGACACAAGTTTGGCAATATTTTCACCTCTTGAACTGGTTTCTAGGCATGGCAAAGACAGCACGCATCTCACTCGCTTGCAATGATTATCAAAGTATGTTACCACAATTGCCCCCCCCCCCAAATTCCTAAATCAAGAAGATTGCTTGCAAAAATCAAGATTTACTATAAAATCAAGAAGACCTGAGACAGTACCAGAACTGTTAATTTATGATTATCTATTATTAGGGGGAGAGCGGTAATGTATGGGATGTGATAGCAATATGTTTGATGATACTTGTATTCAATTATTTTTCTGTATCAGTCCCTCATAGATGGAGTTCGGAAATTGTGATGATTTTCAAGGTTTTGAATTTTTTTTTTTTTTTTTAAATTGAATGATGCAATTTTAGAAATAACTTGATTTCATTTAAGCAATGACAAGACAGTGACTTGTTTTTTTAATGCCCTTGGATGACAATTTTATCCATCACGAATGCACGATAGCACTATTTTAGATAAAGGATGAATAGTGTAACTTTGAGAATATGAATACTTTTGAACACCATGCATCAATTCGTACAAACTTTCAGCTTCTTCACTTTCATTTTCAGGAAAAAGAAATACGATTACGGGAAAAATCTTTATTCCCCCCCCTTCTTTTTGTCAAGCTGAAATGCAAACCTTATTTGGGGGTGGGAGAATATTTAAGAATACAGGATACATATTCAGAACATCGTTGGGGGGGGGGATGCAATTACGGAAGAAATCTTTGCTACGTCCAATTTTCGTCTTCGGACGGTTTCCCTCCATTTTCAAGTTGAAATACAAATATTTATAAAATAAAATGATATTTAACAACAATACTAGGCAGAGGAAACATCGCGTGAAAAATAAAATTACGATTATGAGAGAAATCTTCACTGCGTCTAACTTCCGTTTACGAAAGTTTTGAAAGACGAAACTTTCGTTTTCGAAAGTTTCCAGCGAAAAACATTCTCCTCCGCTACCAATTGCCCCAAAATTTCTGTTCAGTTATGCATCAATCTCGAGGAAAACTCCAGTTATGACGGAAAAGGACAAATTTCTCGAAGCTGTTGCACGCTCATGCCTGAAGATTACAGGGAAATTTTTGCGCCGTCGAATTTCCGTTTTCGGAAATTTTCCCTACATTTTCCAACTGAAATACAAATATTTTGGGAATAAAGTGATGCATAACAACAATACTGGACAGAGGCAACATCGCAGGAAAAAGAAATTACGATTATGGAAATCTTTATTTCGTTTACTTCCGTTTTTGAAAGACGAAATACCGTCCCGGTGCGTATTTTTACCGTTGGTAAAATTTCGATGCATAAACACACTTTTTGATGCGTACTAGACGCGTAATTGCGCATTTTGGCGAACTCTGCGATGGCGCAGAATTAAAAACAAATTCGCACTTTGGCGCAATTAGCGCAGCTATTTCAACACTGAGGGAGAGCAAGTTTGGAATGATTGGCGGGAGGGGGGGGGTGTGCGATCACTCCCAGCTAGAAACATGAGATAACATATAAAGTTTAATCGCTATGAGATCATAATAAAACAAAAGCAGGAGTTTACACTAAGTGACAATAACAACGATATCAAGTTCCATCAGTAAAAAAAAATTCACGAGCCATTTTGGCGAAAATCCGGAAGAAACTATTTTCCGACCGTAAAACTACCCAAAACTCCGTAAAACTTTCGGGAAATCCGGAATACTTGGCAGGTATGCGGACGCCGTTGCACCGACATCACCTTGCCGTTCTTCACCCGATATCGGCTTTGCCAATGCATCCAATATCCTCTTGCCGTTCTTCACCCCATATCCGTCCGATATTAGCTTTGCCGACGTATCCAATATCTGAATTTCAAAGGCGCTTACTTAGAAACGGGACCATTAATAGTTTTCGCATTTGCGCGAAAAAAACTATAAATATATTCGCAAAATGCAATCGCAGTTTAAACCGTGATTTTGACAAAAAAGGACACAAAATTCAGAACTTTACGAAATACATTGAAATCCGCAATTCGGTAATCATGTGGCCGAAACCGTAATGGTTGGCACCCTTAGCAGCGGTTGGGCTTTCGTCTCGTTGCACTCTACGCGGATTATCACGTAATCCGTTTATTATACAACCGGAAGGGAAATACTGGGATTGTACCGTGACGACATGAAATCGGCATATGCGACGAACAATAGGATTGTACCGTGACGTCGTGAATTCGGCACACGCGATCTGAAACGGCATCGCCTTCGTAGATTTTCCATGCTAATAGCTCCCGATTGAAATCTTTCTGCTCGCGCGTCACTTTATTTTTCTTGCGCGAAACGCTTCTGCGCACGCTATCGGGAACCCTGAAAGGGCTATAGAAAAATGGCCTGTACTTTGCAGAATGAGGTGCGCGTGTATGGCTTTCTTGCATTGTTAAACTTTTTATCTGCAAACGGGACAAACTTTTGACTTACCCTGGCAGATAAAGGGAGGAAATCTACATGTGTACTTAGTCTCATCTTAAGATGGATGTATTATAAAAATATTCAAAATACAGTGGATCCCACTTCAGAAGTTTTCCCATTTAAGAAGTTTTATTTTTAGAGTCCCAATTTTTTCCCATAGTGCTAATGTTAATTTTTCCCACTTAAGAAGTAATGATGTTTCAAGTTTTCTCGCTTAAGAAGTTGTAAGTGTCACAAGTTTCTAAGTAAAAACATACGATTCTGGAACTCGTCCAGAAGATAAGTACATGTTAAAGAAGTTGGGAGGAAACGTTTCTTTGTTCTCCCCGTACTTGTAGCAAGGGAAGCCCATACCGGCTTCCCATGGTCAAAGCAGGGGGTCATGTTTACTCTCCCCAATTCTTCTGCATCTGCCCTTTGTGTATCATAATCGCCTTATCTTTGAGGCTGGGGAAAGGCTGGAAAAGGAAACACCTGTTGAAAGTTAGTCATTCTGTCAGAGTTAGGCTCAGATGTTGCACCTCACATATGTGGAGTTAAACTTTTAGTTTTATTGTTGAAATGTGTACCTAGAAATATGGTGTCTAAAGGCATCAAAAGAAAAGCTTTATCTGTGGTTGAGAAACGAAACATTATTACCAAAGTTGATGAAAACCCACATTTAACTAGGATGCAGATAGCAAAAGAACTAAATTTACCTGTTACAACCCTCAACAGTATAGTGGCCAAATAGGACACTGTGCTTGCAAATGCTTCCCATTCATTAAAAATCAAAAAGATTAAGAAGGATAAATATGAGGATGTTGAAGAAAAACTTCTTGTGTGCTTTAAACAAGCAAGAAACACTAACATTCCGATCAACGGGACAACTCTTCGTGAGAAAGCAGAAGAGATTTTCAAGAAATTAAATGTTGAGTTTAATTCTTCCAATGGATGGATCGACCGTTTTAGGAAAAGAGCAGGACTGACTTATAAAACTGCTTGTGGAGAATCAAAAAGTGTTAATGTCGAAGAAGTGGATGATTGGAAATCTAATGTTTTATCAGAACTGTTATCAGCATACGAAGCAAAAGATGTTTTCAACGCTGATGAGTGTGCTTTGTTTTACAACCTTATTCCTGACAAGACATACTCTTTCACAGGAGATAGCAGCCTCGGAGTCAAAGTAAATAAAGAAAGATTGACAGTTCTGGTAGGAGCTAATATGGATGGAACAGAAAAGTTGCCTTTATTGGTCATTGTAAAATCGAAGAATCCGAGGTGCTTCAAAAATTTGAAAACTTTTCCATGCAATTACAGAAATATAGTAAAAATGCATGGATGACAGTTCAGATTTTTGAAGACTTTTTAATGGAGTTTCAGAAGAAAATGGCCAAAGAAAATAGAAAAGTTTTGTTATTTTTGGATAATTGCACAGCCCATCCAAAGAACCTGGATCATCTGGAAAATATAAAAGTAGTTCTTCTGCCACCTAACTCGACTTCAATGTTACAACCAAAGGACCAAGGAATAATTAAAACCATGAAACAATTATACAGGAAACATTTAGTTTATTGGCTACTGCAGAAGCTTGAATCAGACTCAAGTTACACCAGATGTACACTGAAATTGAATTTATTAGATGCTATGCATTTTATTGTTTCTTCGTCGGGAAAAGGTATCATCTTCAACGATCACAATTTGCTTCAGGAAAGCTGGTTTCAACGCTGATGAGCTTAGTTTTTCTGATGAAAAAAACAGTCATGACAACAATGAAGCTTGGGAAAGTTTGCAAAAAAAACTAAACTTCAAATCTTCCTTTGAAGAGTTTGTAAACGTTGACAAAGATGTTCCCACTTTTGAAATGAAAAAAAAAAAAAACGATATTTGCAACATCGAAATGCAAGAGGACGATGAACCAAAAATGCAAGAAGATGAGTGCAGGCCAATTCCAACTTCAGCTGAAGCTGGTAAAGTATTAGAAACTTTTTGCCGCTTTATAGAAAGCCACGAACATGTTCCAGCGGACATAATGAGAACTTTGAGGGAAATGGACACATACTTTGTGAATCTAGTGGAAAAAAGGAAGAAACAAACGATTTTAGATCAGTATTTTTGTAATCCTGTAGCACAATAAATGTAGCTTTCAATCCTCATATTCAAGTTTAAAGGTAAGCTGTAAAATATTTTATGTTACTTTAAAATTAACTAAAATGTAATTCCTGAATTTAATCTATGCAACATTTTTAATCGCTTAAGTCTTACAAAACCCGATCAGACACTTCCCGTTTAAGAAGTTTTCCCGCTTAAGAAGTTTTCGTCGCTTCGTCCCAATCAAAACTTCTTAAGCAGGATCCACTGTACATCATTATAAGAAGGATTACCAACAGTTTTCACTGAAAATACAGTAGCATTTTGTGAACCAAAGGTGAGAATTCATTTTAATACGAACCACCTGAAGATCAGAATTTTAAAAGACATCTGCAGGAAATTTTTAACTGAAGATTTTAAGAAAGGAAAAATTGTTACAAATGCAATTTGTGACTATTTGAAGGAAAAGAATCTTATTAATATACCTAGTCTTTTTTTATAATAAAAAACGAAGCTTGAATTCTTCAAGAAAATTCTGTCCACAAAAAAGGGAGAAATGTGGTAAATATTTAAATTATGTGATTTTTGAAATATTTAACACTTTTGAAACCCAGAAACAATTATTACTAATTAACTATATTGAAACTGTCACTGAATTGAATTTCTGTGTACACGACAAATAGCTAATTTTTGATGTTCCAATCATTAGATAACATTAGAAAAACTTTAATTACTTAAGATGTCATTTTATGCAAAATTTTCCTGTTACAACTTAGCACATTATATTATGTCATCCAGATAAAAAAGTTCTTCTGTCCCACACATGCATTCTTCACTGACAGTTTAATCATGTCATCTTGCTCCACATAATACAGGGTGTCCTGTAAATCCAGACCCATAGGAGTTTCTCACATCTGTGTTTCTTATTTTAAAGTGCAACATTACCTTAACACAGTTTCCTGAACATTAGATTGGATGCCGAGGACACATTGAATGGCCTCTGAGAAGCCCAGATCTCATTCCGCTTGCTTTTTATTTGTGGGGTCACCTGAAAGCCGTAGTGTACGAGGTCAAATTTCAAAGCATTCTCCATCTCAAGAAATGCATTGTGCAGGCGTGTCAGCAAATTCCTGCAAGAGTGATCCATAAAGTGCTGCAAGAGTAGAGACTGCATCTCCATCTGTGTATGCAACACAATGGCAGACACTTTGATCATATTCTTTAATTGTATGTGATTTTCTCCTATGGGTCCCGACTTACGGAACACCCTTTCCCTATCTTTCATTATTGTCTGTTTCTCTGTCAGAATGTGCTGTCAATTTTTATCCTTATTTACAAAAATTCACAATTTCTAACAATTTTCGATCAATTATGAAGCTTATTATTTATGGTAAAACTATTATGGTAAATTTTCAATTTACTTCCGATACTGGAGGTTATATTATTTAACGTGCATTAATGCATTTGCATTTTTGAACTTCACTTTTTAGTTGGTAAAGTTCGATGAACACTTACCGCACGTGGGGCTTGGCTTTCAATTCATATTTCCGTTATGTGGATGCGGCACGGGGTTTTTCATTTGGCCACGGGTCCGCTTCTTTTTTTTCTCCGTTGGAATTTATTTTGTCTCATCACCAAATAAGTTTTTTCTTTGCTGCATCCTCATTTACTTCAATATTTATTCATACCCTAGTACTTTCAGTAAAACTCCTTTACCGTCTTCGAGGGGACGTTTTGCTCCGACTAGCACGGACCGTGTCAGCTGGGCATTTCGGTGGTTCTCGCGGGCTGCTTCTGTCATCGGCTATCGCTTCTTCTTGGGCGTTGTGGCGCCATCTCTTGTTGGTCAGTGATCTCATTTTCCAAACTTTTTCATTTTTTTGCTCAATTTTAATTAAATTTTTCCAGCTGTTTCTCAAATTATTAGGGTCATTATGGTTGCAAACTTTTGTCCTATTTTTTTCAATCATTACCGACTCTGCTATTCTGAGGTGTTTTTCGGATTTACAGCTTTTAATGATTTTTATATTTTCGAATTTAGGAAATTTTTGGTTATCCAGACAGTATTGGATAAGTGCTGTTTTTTCTTCTTTTTTCTGCCAGTTTTTTACGTGTTGTTTTAATCTGTGTTTAAGCTTATTTTTGGTACTTCCTATATAAGCCATTGGAGGATTTTCTGTAATAGGAATTGAGTAAATACCTGCTTTTTCTAACATTTTTATTTTTTCATTTTTTATTACTATATTTTTGATGGTATTTACTTTTCCTCCAATTTGAATGTTATGCTTTTTACAAATATTATTAATTTCATTGGTAGTACCTTTTATGTAAGGAAAACCATTTAAATATTTGACTTCTTTTTATTTACTACAGCATTATTTTTTATTTTCTTTATTACTTCTGTGTCCCATTTTTTTATTAAATGGTTAGGATAACCAAAGCTGCCTGCAATTTTTTTTTATGAATTTGATTTCTTCATTGATGAATTGACTATTTTCAGAATGCATATATGCTCTTTTAATTAAGGTTTTTATACTATTGCATTTTTGAGGATAAGGATGTGCTGAATTGTACGGGATTAGGACCGGAACGAATGAACTTTTCCGATAAACCCTGTAAAGTAACTTATCTGTGGATTTGATAACCTGTACATCCAAAAAGGCTAATGCATTATTTTTTTCTATTTCAACAGTGAGTTCTATAGTTGGATATAAAGCGCTGTAACATTTTGTTAATTTTTTTAATTCTTCTTCGTTCAGTTTTGATAGAATGAAAATATCATCCACGTATCGACAGTACACTTCTGGTTTTTCTTCCATACGATGCAGGACATTTTCTTCAATTTCGTTCATCACAACCTCAGCATATAGAGTTGATAATGGTGAGCCCATTGGGCCTCCTGAATTTTGCTTGAATATTTTGTTCTTGTATGTAAAAATATTATTTTCATATAAATAGACTAAAACTTTTTTGAATTCCTGAATTTGTGTGTTATTTAAAATTTTAAGATTTTGCAACTTCTTAATGATAATTTCAATAGCTTCTGGAACAGGAGTGCTTGGATATAATGCTTTAACGTCCATGCTTGCCATATTTAAGTCCTTTAGGTCAGTTTTTACATTTTTAATTTTCTCTATAAATTCATATGTGTTCTTGATGGTGAACTTGGTGTTCATGAAAAAGGGTGCTAGGAATTTGTAAATGTTTTTCTCTAAAGTTATCAATGGTGAGTTTTTTTTTTTGAAACTATCAGTCTCATTGGAGCATCATCTTTGTGCGTTTTTATCTTTGCAACGATACGTGGTATGCCTGCTCCCATTGGTGGAAAAGAGCGCTTGATTTCATCAGGTAAGGTGCTATGATTTCTTATACCTGCTAAGAATTTAATTTGATTATCAGTTGGGTCTTTCATAATTTCGGTACAATTTAATCCATTGATTGCAGTTGTCATTTTTTGTTCAAATTCATCAGTGTTGAGAATAATGATTTGGCCAGATTTATCTGCTTCACAGAATTTGATATATGGGTCATTTTTCAAATCCAATAGTTGTTTTTTTTTCATATTTTAATTTTTTCTCTATATAGAAGTTTTTGTTGTTTTTGGCATTATATTCTTTTAGAAGAACTCTATATAATTTGTTCTCTACTTCAGTTTTATTCTCTGCGCCTGGTATATTTTTGAGAATATCTTCGAGGCAAGGGATGATTTCTTCAGTTTTAGGGAGGCCTTGTGGAAAGGCAATTTTTTTCCCTTTTTGTAAAATTGCTTTTTGTGTAAAGCTTAAATTCTTATCAGACCGATTTTCATATACATTATATTCATTTATGGGTTCCTTATTTAATTTTTGTTCATCAAATAGTGCATTTAATTTTTTATCTACCGTAACGCTATTGGAGTTGGCTTCTTTGTTAGCAATTTCGTTAATTTCGATGAACGTAGTATCCAAAATGCGATCTTTCCAAGTGCCATCAAATTGTGCATATTTTGAGTTGCTTATCAGCTTCCATAATTCATAAACTTGAGCATTAAGTCTGAATATTTGTTTTCTTTTAGCTATAATTTCGTTACTAAGTCGTTTTTGTTGACATCGAAGCAGGATGTAATAATCCTTCTTACTTGTTGGCTTGTTCTTAAGTCTCAAAAATTTGGGGATAAATCCAAAATCTCTGCAAGTTACAAGAAAACGTTCTTGAACTTCGAATTTCATACATTTGATTTTAAGACGTTTGAATTTGGTGATTGTTGTTAATTCACGGTTCGAAAAGAGATTGCGATAGTGCATCGTGAGGCCTAATCTGCCTTTGATCTAACCACTTGAAAGAATAATTCGTGTGCTTCAAAGTTTCAATTTACTTCCGATATTGGAGGTTATATTATTTAACGTGCATTAATGCATTTGCATTTTTGAACTTCACTTTTTAGTTGGTAAAGTTCGATGAACACTTACCGCACGTGGGGCTTGGCTTTCAATTCATATTTCTGTTATGTGGATGCGGCACGGGGGTTTTTCATTTGGCCACGGGTCCGCTTCTTTTTTTTTCTCCGTTGGAATTTATTTTCTCTCATCACCAAATAAGTTTTTTCTTTGCTGCATCCTCATTTACTTCAATATTTATTCATACCCTAGTACTTTCAGTAAAACTCCTTTACCGTCTTCGAGGGACGTTTTGCTCCGACTAGCACGGACCGTGTCAGCTGGGCATTTCGGTGGTTCTCGCGGGCTGCTTCTGTCATCGGCTATCGCTTCTTCTTGGGCGTTGTGGCGCCATCTCTTGTTGGTCAGTGATCTCATTTTCCGAACTTTTTCATTTTTTTGCTCAATTTTAATTAAATTTTTCCAGCTGTTTCTCAAATTATTAGGGTCATTATGGTTGCAAACTTTTGTCCTATTTTTTTCAATCATTACCGACTCTGCTATTCTGAGGTGTTTTTCGGATTTACAGCTTTTAATGATTTTTATATTTTCGAATTTAGGAAATTTTTGGTTATCCAGACAGTATTGGATAAGTGCTGTTTTTCTTCTTTTTTTCTGCCAGTTTTTTACGTGTTGTTTTAATCTGTGTTTAAGCTTATTTTTGGTACTTCCTATATAAGCCATTGGAGGATTTTCTGTAATAGGAATTGAGTAAATACCTGCTTTTTCTAACATTTTTATTTTTTCATTTTTTATTACCATATTTTTGATGGTATTTACTTTTCCTCCAATTTGAATGTTATGCTTTTTACAAATATTATTAATTTCATTGGTAGTACCTTTTATGTAAGGAAAACCATTTAAATATTTGACTTCTTTTTTATTTACTACAGCATTATTTTTATTTTCTTTATTACTTCTGTGTCCCATTTTTTTATTAAATGGTTACGATAACCAAAGCTGCCTGCAATTTTTTTTATGAATTTGATTTCTTCATTGATGAATTGACTATTTTCAGAATGCGTATATGCTCTTTTAATTAAGGTTTTTATACTATTGCATTTTTGAGGATAAGGATGTGCTGAATTGTACGGGATTAGGACCGGAACGAATGAACTTTTCCGATAAACCCTGTAAAGTAACTTATCTGTGGATTTGATAACCTGTACATCCAAAAAGGCTAATGCATTATTTTTTTCTATTTCAACAGTGAGTTCTATAGTTGGATATAAAGCGCTGTAACATTTTGTTAATTTTTTTAATTCTTCTTCGTTCAGTTTTGATAGAATGAAAATATCATCCACGTATCGACAGTACACTTCTGGTTTTTCTTCCATACGATGCAGGACATTTTCTTCAATTTCGTTCATCACAACCTCAGCATATAGAGTTGATAATGGTGAGCCCATTGGGCCTCCTGAATTTTGCTTGAATATTTTGTTCTTGTATGTAAAAATATTATTTTCATATAAATAGACTAAAACTTTTTTGAATTCCTGAATTTGTGTGTTATTTAAAATTTTAAGATTTTGCAACTTCTTAATGATAATTTCAATAGCTTCTGGAACAGGAGTGCTTGGATATAATGCTTTAACGTCCATGCTTGCCATATTTAAGTCCTTTAGGTCAGTTTTTACATTTTTAATTTTCTCTATAAATTCATATGTGTTCTTGATGGTGAACTTGTTGTTCATGAAAAAGGGTGCTAGGAATTTGTAAATGTTTTTCTCTAAAGTTATCAATGGTGAGTTTTTTTTTTTTTTTTTTTTGAAACTATCAGTCTCATTGGAGCATCATCTTTGTGCGTTTTTATCTTTGCAACGATACGTGGTATGCCTGCTCCCATTGGTGGAAAAGAGCGCTTGATTTCATCAGGTAAGGTGCTATGATTTCTTATACCCGCTAAGAATTTAATTTGATTATCAGTTGGGTCTTTCATAATTTCGGTACAATTTAATCCATTGATTGCAGTTGTCATTTTTTGTTCAAATTCATCAGTGTTGAGAATAATGATTTGGCCAGATTTATCTGCTTCACAGAATTTGATATATGGGTCATTTTTCAAATCCAATAGTTGTTTTTTTTCATATTTTAATTTTTTCTCTATATAGAAGTTTTTGTTGTTTTTGGCATTATATTCTTTTAGAAGAACTCTATATAATTTGTTCTCTACTTCAGTTTTATTCTCTGCGCCTGGTATATTTTTGAGAATATCTTCGAGGCAAGGGATGATTTCTTCAGTTTTAGGGAGGCCTTGTGGAAAGGCAAATTTTTTCCCTTTTTGTAAAATTGCATTTTGTGTAAAGCTTAAATTCTTATCAGACCGATTTTCATATACATTATATTCATTTATGGGTTCCTTATTTAATTTTTGTTCATCAAATAGTGCATTTAATTTTTTATCTACCGTAACGCTATTGGAGTTGGCTTCTTTGTTAGCAATTTCGTTAATTTCGATGAACGTAGTATCCAAAATGCGATCTTTCCAAGTGCCATCAAATTGTGCATATTTTGAGTTGCTTATCAGCTTCCATAATTCATAAACTTGAGCATTAAGTCTGAATATTTGTTTTCTTTTAGCTATAATTTCGTTACTAAGTCGTTTTTGTTGACATCGAAGCAGGATGTAATAATCCTTCTTACTTGTTGGCTTGTTCTTAAGTCTCAAAAATTTGGGGATAAATCCAAAATCTCTGCAAGTTACAAGAAAACGTTCTTGAACTTCAAATTTCATACATTTGATTTTAAGCATAACATTCAAATTGGAGGAAAAGTAAATACCATCAAAAATATAGTAATAAAAAATGAAAAAATAAAAATGTTAGAAAAAGCAGGTATTTACTCAATTCCTATTACAGAAAATCCTCCAATGGCTTATATAGGAAGTACCAAAAATAAGCTTAAACACAGATTAAAACAACACGTAAAAAACTGGCAGAAAAAAGAAGAAAAAACAGCACTTATCCAATACTGTCTGGATAACCAAAAATTTCCTAAATTCGAAAATATAAAAATCATTAAAAGCTGTAAATCCAAAAAACACCTCAGAATAGCAGAGTCGGTAATGATTGAAAAAAATAGGACAAAAGTTTGCAACCATAATGACCCTAATAATTTGAGAAACAGCTGGAAAAATTTAATTAAAATTGAGCAAAAAAATGAAAAAGTTCGGAAAATGAGATCACTGACCAACAAGAGATGGCGCCACAACGCCCAAGAAGAAGCGATAGCCGATGACAGAAGCAGCCCGCGAGAACCACCGAAATGCCCAGCTGACACGGTCCGTGCTAGTCGGAGCAAAACGTCCCCTCGAAGACGGTAAAGGAGTTTTACTGAAAGTACTAGGGTATGAATAAATATTGAAGTAAATGAGGATGCAGCAAAGAAAAAACTTATTTGGTGATGAGACAAAATAAATTCCAACGGAGAAAAAAAGAAGCGGACCCGTGGCCAAATGAAAAACCCCGTGCCGCATCCACATAACGGAAATATGAATTGAAAGCCAAGCCCCACGTGCGGTAAGTGTTCCTCGAACTTTACCAACTAAAAAGTGAAGTTCAAAAATGCAAATGCATTAATGCACGTTAAATAATATAACCTCCAATATCGGAAGTAAATTGAAACTTTGAAGCACACGAATTATTCTTTCAAGTGGTTAGATCAAAGGCAGATTAGGCCTCACGATGCACTATCGCAATCTCTTTTCGAACCGTGAATTAACAACAATCACCAAATTCAAACGTCTTAAAATCAAATGTATGAAATTTGAAGTTCAAGAACGTTTTCTTGTAACTTGCAGAGATTTTGGATTTATCCCCAAATTTTTGAGACTTAAGAACAAGCCAACAAGTAAGAAGGATTATTACATCCTGCTTCGATGTCAACAAAAACGACTTAGTAACGAAATTATAGCTAAAAGAAAACAAATATTCAGACTTAATGCTCAAGTTTATGAATTATGGAAGCTGATAAGCAACTCAAAATATGCACAATTTGATGGCACTTGGAAAGATCGCATTTTGGATACTACGTTCATCGAAATTAACGAAATTGCTAACAAAGAAGCCAACTCCAATAGCGTTACGGTAGATAAAAAATTAAATGCACTATTTGATGAACAAAAATTAAATAAGGAACCCATAAATGAATATAATGTATATGAAAATCGGTCTGATAAGAATTTAAGCTTTACACAAAAAGCAATTTTACAAAAAGGGAAAAAATTTGCCTTTCCACAAGGCCTCCCTAAAACTGAAGAAATCATCCCTTGCCTCGAAGATATTCTCAAAAATATACCAGGCGCAGAGAATAAAACTGAAGTAGAGAACAAATTATATAGAGTTCTTCTAAAAGAATATAATGCCAAAAACAACAAAAACTTCTATATAGAGAAAAAATTAAAATATGAAAAAAAACAACTATTGGATTTGAAAAATGACCCATATATCAAATTCTGTGAAGCAGATAAATCTGGCCAAATCATTATTCTCAACACTGATGAATTTGAACAAAAAATGACAACTGCAATCAATGGATTAAATTGTACCGAAATTATGAAAGACCCAACTGATAATCAAATTAAATTCTTAGCGGGTATAAGAAATCATAGCACCTTACCTGATGAAATCAAGCGCTCTTTTCCACCAATGGGAGCAGGCATACCACGTACGTTGCAAAGATAAAAACGCACAAAGATGATGCTCCAATGAGACTGATAGTTTCAAAAAAAAAAAACTCACCATTGATAACTTTAGAGAAAAACATTTACAAATTCCTAGCACCCTTTTTCATGAACAACAAGTTCACCATCAAGAACACATATGAATTTATAGAGAAAATTAAAAATGTAAAAACTGACCTAAAGGACTTAAATATGGCAAGCATGGACGTTAAAGCATTATATCCAAGCACTCCTGTTCCAGAAGCTATTGAAATTATCATTAAGAAGTTGCAAAATCTTAAAATTTTAAATAACACACAAATTCAGGAATTCAAAAAAGTTTTAGTCTATTTATATGAAAATAATATTTTTACATACAAGAACAAAATATTCAAGCAAAATTCAGGAGGCCCAATGGGCTCACCATTATCAACTCTATATGCTGAGGTTGTGATGAACGAAATTGAAGAAAATGTCCTGCATCGTATGGAAGAAAAACCAGAAGTGTACTGTCGATACGTGGATGATATTTTCATTCTATCAAAACTGAACGAAGAAGAATTAAAAAAATTAACAAAATGTTACAGCGCTTTATATCCAACTATAGAACTCACTGTTGAAATAGAAAAAAATAATGCATTAGCCTTTTTGGATGTACAGGTTATCAAATCCACAGATAAGTTACTTTACAGGGTTTATCGGAAAAGTTCATTCGTTCCGGTCCTAATCCCGTACAATTCAGCACATCCTTATCCTCAAAAATGCAATAGTATAAAAACCTTAATTAAAAGAGCATATACGCATTCTGAAAATAGTCAATTCATCAATGAAGAAATCAAATTCATAAAAAAAATTGCAGACAGCTTTGGTTATCCTAACCATTTAATAAAAAAATGGGACACAGAAGTAATAAAGAAAATAAAAAATAATGCTGTAGTAAATAAAAAAGAAGTCAAATATTTAAATGGTTTTCCTTACATAAAAGGTACTACCAATGAAATTAATAATATTTGTAAAAAGCATAACATTCAAATTGGAGGAAAAGTAAATACCATCAAAAATATAGTAATAAAAAATGAAAAAATAAAAATGTTAGAAAAAGCAGGTATTTACTCAATTCCTATTACAGAAAATCCTCCAATGGCTTATATAGGAAGTACCAAAAATAAGCTTAAACACAGATTAAAACAACACGTAAAAAACTGGCAGAAAAAAGAAGAAAAAACAGCACTTATCCAATACTGTCTGGATAACCAAAAATTTCCTAAATTCGAAAATATAAAAATCATTAAAAGCTGTAAATCCGAAAAACACCTCAGAATAGCAGAGTCGGTAATGATTGAAAAAAATAGGACAAAAGTTTGCAACCATAATGACCCTAATAATTTGAGAAACAGCTGGAAAAATTTAATTAAAATTGAGCAAAAAAATGAAAAAGTTTGGAAAATGAGATCACTGACCAACAAGAGATGGCGCCACAACGCCCAAGAAGAAGCGATAGCCGATGACAGAAGCAGCCCGCGAGAACCACCGAAATGCCCAGCTGACACTCCGTGCTAGTCGGAGCAAAACGTCCCCTCGAAGACGGTAAAGGAGTTTTACTGAAAGTACTAGGGTATGAATAAATATTGAAGTAAATGAGGATGCAGCAAAGAAAAAACTTATTTGGTGATGAGAGAAAATAAATTCCAACGGAGAAAAAAAGAAGCGGACCCGTGGCCAAATGAAAAACCCCCGTGCCGCATCCACATAACGGAAATATGAATTGAAAGCCAAGCCCCACGTGCGGTAAGTGTTCATCGAACTTTACCAACTAAAAAGTGAAGTTCAAAAATGCAAATATTATGGTAAAGGTACAAAATTGTTGATTAGAATTCCTTCCAGTGAGAAACAGAAAGACAGTAAAGAGAACTTTTTAATGTAGGTAAAAGATCTGCAATGCCATCTAATGAAATATGAAGATTACCAGAGTTGTAGCTAGGATTTTGAAGGACCATGACCATTCATTAAAAACAAATCTTAATTAAAAATATATTAATCTAAAATGCAATTATAAAATAATAACAAAAAGTTCAACTATGAAAAATAATAGCTGTACAAAAAATTATAATCACAGTATTCTCTTATTAGCACTATAGGTATGGTCTTTGGTAATGCAAATGCTTCAGTGTAAATTACAAAAACAAATAACAACCTACAACTTAAATTAACTTGAATTTTCGTACCTTCAAATTTACAGATTCATAAATAACATCGTCAAAATCTATTTCTACACACACATCATTTGGGGAACATCCCCAAATCCTTCGCCTATCTCTAGCATATGCCTAACTCATGCTCTGCCCACAAATTGTCTAAACTTACCTTCTTCTCAGAGCTTGACCTTCCAACATTCCTGACAAACACACACACCCTATAGTGTGCTGAATAGTTCTTATGATATATATATATATATATCATCAACATCATTAAACATAATCAATCCACTGCTGGACGAAGGTCTCCCCAAGTTTTCTCCACAACGGTCTGTCTTGTGCCAGTCTCCTCCAAATCACTCCCACATACTTTCGAATTTCATCCACCCATCTCTCATGTGGTCTTTTTCTGGGTCTTTTCCTGTCCCTTGGAATCCAATCTAAAATTTCGGCTGTCCATCGATGGTCTGTCCTTCTGGCAGTATGTCCAGCCCATTGCCATTTCAGGGATTTAACTCTGATCATGATGTCTTCCACTCTTGTCATTTTTCGGATCCACGAGTTCCTCTTCTTATCTCTCCTGGTTACACCAAGCATGCACCTCTCCATGCATCTTTGAGTTGTCTGCAGCCTTCGTATGTCTCTTTTAGTTAAGGTCCACGTCTCTGCACCATATGTAAGCACTGGAAGAATGCATTGATCAAACACTTTTCTTTTAAGACATAATGGCATATTGCTCTTGAAAATTATGCTGTTTCTTCCAAAAGCTCTCCAGGCAAGTTTTGTACGCCGATTAATTTAATTTTTTCATCAATGTGACCCTCACTTGATATCTGCTGTCCAAGATAAACGTACGGGTCTGTTATCTCCAGCTTTTCGCCATCAATCAATAAATCTTCATTTTTCGTAAAAGCATTGAACATCACTTTTGTCTTCTGAAAGTTCATTTTTAATCCCCTTCTTTACTCTTGTCAGCAAGTTCCTGGATCATACTCTGCAGCTCTGATGGGGTAGTTGCAAAAATGACTACATCATCAGCAAAACGAAGGTGGGTTAGATAATCTCCATTAATCTTTATTCCTTTGTTTTCCCAGTTCAGTGATTGAAAGAAATTTTCCAATGTGGCATTAAAGACCTTCGGAGATATGGTGTCACCTTGTCTCACTCCCTTTCCAATTTTTATGTGTGTTGTATTTTCAAACAGCCGAATCTTTGCACTTGCATTTTCATAGATGTTATTAATAATATTAATGTATGCATCTTCAATACCGCAGGATTTCAGAGCCATTGTAACTGCTGATGGTTTCACCGAATCAAAGGCTTTTTCATAATCGATAAAAGCCATGCACAATGGAAGTTCATATTCCCTCGCTCTTTCAATTAGTTCTCTCAATACGTGGATATGATCTATTGTGCTGTAGCCACTCCTGAATCCAGCTTGTTCACTCGGTTGAGCCATGTCCAGTGTTACCTTCAAGCGGTGTGAAAGAACTTTAGTGAAGATTTTATAAACCACTGATAGGAGGCTGATAGGTCTGTAGTTCCTAAGATCCTCAATGTCACCTTTTTTATGTAGCAGGTTCATTGTAGCATTGTTCCAATCCTCAGGTATCTTCCCTTCATTAAGGCATGGAGTGAAAATTTGGGCGAGTACTGTTTCGATTTCTCCACTTGCTTCTTGTATGATGTCTACAGTAATTCCATCTTCTCCTGGAGCTTTTCCCCGCTTCATGTTCTTGATTGCATGTGCAACTTCTGCTGGAAAGACTGGAAGAACTCTGGTACTGGTACCTTTCATGATGTCTGGAATACATGTATCATCCCTTTCATATAATTTGGAGTAGAAATCTTTCACTCTTGTCAAAATTTTGCCTCTATTTCTTGTTACAGAACCATCTTCTTTTCTCAGTGCCATAATCTGTTTTCTTCCCTTACTGAGATGTCCCTTTGCTATCTTTAGGCTTTGGTTGTTTTCAATTGCTTTCCTCACTAGTTCACAGTTGAATTTCCTTACGTCTTCAGTGATACTTTTAGGTACTGTCTTGCATAACTCTATATATTCCACTTTGGAAGTCACATCTTCTTTAGTTGTCCTCATCTCTCTTCTTTTTTGCATCAACATTTTGGTTTTTCCTGATAATTTGTTCACATGCAACTTGTTCTTAGACCTAGCTAATTTTGTTGCTGTTTCCATAAGAGCTTTGGTTACTTTATATATATATACATACATTATATTGACAAAAGTCACTGGACACCTAGAAGAGAAACACAACATAACATTTGTTGACATACATTACTACGGTGTCGGTCCACCTTTGGCCTTAATACATGCACTGACCCTTCGACACATGCTTTCGACAAGGTTTTGGAACACAGCGATAGGTATGCGCTTCCATTCAGTACATAATGCTGCCACTAACTGTTGCTTAGTAATAGACCTTGGTTCCAAACTTCTTATGTGGCACTCTAATTCATCCCATAGGTGCTCTATGGGATTAAGATCAAGGCTCTGTGCTGGCCAGTCCACACACAATACGGAATTATCGTCAAATCACGCTGTAACAGTCCTTGCTTTGTGGCTCGATGCATTATCCTGCTGGTACCAACAAGGCTCGGTTCCGCAGTATTGCCACAGAGTTGTTAGGGCATAATTGTCCACGTAAGATAATTCAACTGTGAACTAGTGAGGAAAGCAATTGAAAACAACCAAAGCCTAAAGATAGCAAAGGGACATCTCAGTAAGGGAAGAAAACAGATTATGGCACTGAGAAAAGAAGATGGTTCTGTAACAAGAAACAGAGGTGAAATTTTGACAAGAGTGAAAGATTTCTACTCCAAATTATATGAAAGGGATGATACATGTACTCCAGACATCATGAAAGGTACCAGTACCAGAGTTCTTCCAGTCCTCCCAGCAGAAGTTGCACATGCAATCAAGAACATGAAGTGGGGAAAAGCTCCAGGAGAAGATGGAATTACTGTAGACATCATACAAGAAGCAAGTGGAGAAACTGAAACAGTACTCGCCCAAATTTTCACTCGATGCCTTAATGAAGGGAAGATTCCTGAGGATTGGAACAACGCTACAATGATCCTGCTACATAAAAAAGGTGACATTGAGGATCTCGGGAACTACAGACCTATCAGCTTCCTATCAGTGTTTTATAAAATCTTCACTAAAGTTCTTTCACACCGCTTGAAGGTAACACTGGACATGGCTCAACCGAGAGAACAAGCTGGATTCCGGAGTGGCTACAGAACAATAGATCATATCCATGTACTGAGAGAACTAATTGAAAGAACGAGGGAATATGAACTTCCATTGTGCATGGCTTTTACCGATTATGAAAAAGCCTTTGATTCGGTGAAACCATCAGCAGTTACAATGGCTCTGAAATCCTGCAGTATTGAAGATGCATACATTAATATTATTAATAACATCTATGAAAATGCAAGTGCAAAGATTCGGCTGTTTGAAAATACAACACACATAAAAATTGGAAAGGGAGTGAGACAAGGTGACACCATATCTCCAAAGCTCTTTAATACCACATTGGAGGGAGTCTTTCAGTCGCTGAGCTGGGAAAACAAGGGGATAAAGATTAATGGAGATTATCTAACTCACCTTCGTTTTGCTGATGACGTAGTCATTTTTGCAACTACCCCATCAGAGCTGCAGAGTATGATCCATGAACTTGCTGACAAAAGTAAGGAAGTGGGATTAAAAATGAACTTTCAGAATACAAAGTGATGTTCAATGCTTTTACAAGAAATGAAGATTTATCGATTGATGGAGAAAAGCTGGAGATAACAGGCATGTACGTTTATCTTGGACAGCAGATATCAAGTGAGGGTCACATTGATGAAAAAATTAAATTAATCGGCGTACAAAACTTGCCTGGAGAGCTTTTGGAAGAAACAGCATAATTTTCAAGAGCAATACGCCATTATGTCTTAAAAGAAAAGTGTTTGATCAATGCATCCTTCCAGTGCTTACATATGATGCAGAGACGTGGACCTTAACTAAAAGAGACATACAAAGGCTGCAGACAACTCAAAGATGCATGGAGAGGTGCATGCTTGGTGTAACAAGGAGAGATAAGAAGAGGAACTCCTGGATCAGAAAAAGGACAAGAGTGGAAGATATCATGGTCAGAGTTAAATCCCTGAAATGGCAATGGGCTGGACATACTGCCAGAAGGACAGATCATCGATGGACAGCTGAAATTTTAGATTGGATTCCAAGGGACAGGAAAAGACCCAGAAGACCACATGAGCGATGGGTGGATGAAATTCAAAAGTATGCAGGAGTGACATGGAGGAGACTGGCACAAGACAGACCGTTGTGGAGGAAGCTTGGGGAGACCTTTGTCCAGCAGTGGATTGATAATGGTTGACAATGATGATGATGATGATGAATTGTCCAGAATATCAAAGTAGACATGCTGGTTAACAGGTTTGTCCATGAAAACCAACAGGCCGGGACCATACCATGAAAAACACCCCCACAAGAGTATGCTGCCAGCACGAAACTTGACCATAGGAACAGTACACTGTGGTAAATAGCGTTACCTCGGCTGCCACCATACCCACACACGGCCATCAGACTGAAAGATCAGGTATTTGGATTCATCAGTCCATAGGACCCATTTCCATTGATCTACGGTCCACAATAAATGTTCTTTACACCATGCTAAATGACGTGTAGTATTCCGAGTGGAGATGAAAGGCTGAAGAGCAGCCGCACGACCATGGTAACCTATGGAATTAAGTTCTCTGCAAATGGTGCGTGAACATACCGAGGTTACAGCATTTTTACTCACCTGTAAACTGAGGTCTTATGCAGTACTCCATTGATTAGCCGTAACGACTCTCGTGAGGCTTCGACGTCTTTTATCACTGATTTTCTTTGGCCTGCCGATATGTTTTGCTGCTTCAGGCACGCCATGTGTCCTCCACTTATTCAGTACATCAAAAAAAGTTGACTTGGGTATGTTTAAACGCCTCTCAGTTTCTCTTATGAACAACCCGCTAATATAACACCCAACAATATTTCCTTTCTCAAAGTCAGTTCTCTCCCACCGCAATATTTTCACTCAACCTCACAGCGCGATACGATCGCGGTCAGCTGCAGGCTTTGTTTTTACACTGTTTGCAGCTGTATCGCACATTTTAACAACACAGCGGATCCGTTCATTTGCTTTTGAAGAGGTGTCTGGTGACTTTTGTCAATATATATAGTTTGTGTGTGTGTGTGTGTGTGTGTGTGTGTGTGTGTGTGTGTGTGTGTGTGTGTGTGTGTGTGATGCACTACCAAATACCAAAGCCTCTGCTTAAGTTCTATTCTTGTGCAGTAGGGACACCAGTTACCTCACCTTTTATATTAATCTGGTGTCAAGATAATTCAGAAGAATTCAGCAGTCAGATTCCCCAGGCGTTTTGTAAAACCAACGAGTTTATTCAATCAGCACACATGACCTACTGCGTAATCATTCAATCTGGGAAATGTCTCAACTTCTCTTGTAAACCTCACTTTATTAAAAAAAAAAAAAAAAAAAAGGAAGGTTTTCATGTAAAGTTTCTTTTTGCCAAACCCACCTTTGTACTGAAAGATATGCATTACGTCGCCAGCTCTCCCTTGACTCGGACCCACCGAGCTACTGTTTTTTACCAGAAAGCCCCCTGCTGTTGTAGAAAATTCTCTTCTTTGTCCGAAAGCAACCCTGCAGTTCTGAGAAGCCAGAACATTCTGTTGGAAACCAGACTGACCACTGAGGTAAGATATACACTATTTCGCCATTGACAGAGAAGCCTTACCTTTACATTATCATGGCCAAGGATTATGTTCCACAAAACGCACTTTACATCAAGAACATGCATTAGCCATTTCTGGCTTAATACTGGTAGAATCAATTTGGATCAATACGTGAAGTGTCCTAATCACATTACATTAATATCAGGCATGATTCCAGATCTCCTGCTCCCGAACAAGGTGCTTGCTTTGGTATGCGAGACAAAGGAGATTGAATATTATAAAATAACAAAAGAAAAATGTCATTATGTACACACACATTCTGGAACTAGATTTATCTGTCCTTACATACCCCTTCTCCAGGAATACAAAATACATGCACGTTCTGCTGTTATAACCTGGGAAAACATCAGCTTGGGTCGACAGTTAAGAAAAAGATTACTTTTTTCCCCCATGACCTGCGGTGGGACGGGAGAGCACTTCTGGAGAAATAATATCAGTTCACTGCTTTGTGACTGTATGTGTTTTCACTCGATTTCTATGTTTATCAGTTCATATCACTTCTTCACCTCTAAAATGCAAAATTAAGACATATATAAAAAACATGAAACTATTCAAATTTGTATAGAAAGTTCATGCCTCCTCTGCTGTTTTAAATCTCATGGTTCCTGCTTACTATTATATTTATTTAACTATCTCAAACCCCATAAGGAACCTTCATTTGATTGGCACCTATGGCAAATGCCACACTGGCCATACTCTACTTACAGCCCTGAGGTAAGAACATAATATGGTATAGGCAACTATAACAAAACTGCAGAGAAAGAATACAGAAACACTTTTGTTGAGACAGGTGTGATGCTTTATATATATATATATACTTTGTAAATAAACAGCACATGTTGATGCTCTTACTTCCTAAAGTTTCAAAATGAAACAAATGTTCAGTTTTTGTTGTTTTTGTTCTTTTTTACTTTTATCTTACTCAATAGAAAGAATTAAAAATCAAAAATAGAAAGCTATATATAATGAAGCTAATTTTCTAATAGGCACATGCACAGAATGAAACTGTTTACATACACCAACTCAATAATGAAGAAATATCATTTATTTTTCTCCCATTTCCATTTTTAGGAGCAAAAAGTTTGAATACATGCCTCTGAAAAAAGTCAATGCAAGAAATTTGTTTCAAATCTATATAATTTTGTCTATAAAATGGTAAACAACTGCCATATTTAGCTTCTGCAAACCAAAAAAAAAAGTAATAATATGGTGCACAACAGGAATAATGTTACTTTGTAGGAGAACTGGATTTTTAAACTTGATTGCTAGTTAAAACTGATTAAATTAAGAAGAAGGTAGTATAGAACATGCTAAGTTACATATCGCACTGATGAAGGCCATAGTAATGACTGAAATATATTTGCCTTAAACCTTTTTTATATGTAACTTAGCGCGTTCTACACTACCTTCTTCTTAATTTGTTTGTTAGTTACGTGCATTGCCTACCACTCATTTATTAAAACTGATTCCTGAAACACCTTAATTTTTCTTTAAAAGAAAACTGATTCCAAAATTCCTTAAAAATATATACATGATGCAGGAGGGCAATTTTGAAAATTAGCATAAACTGGGAAATAACTACAGTCAGGGATTTTAGCCTTCTCCACAAATAAATATGCTCCTGCTCATTTCAAAATTCTATATGCACCAGTACCATGTTACTCAGAACTTTGAATCTGTTAATGAAATGTAATGCCCACATACATACAATAGGTATATAATGAAAACACCACTAGGATAAATTAAAGCACCATTCTTGCAAAAAAGAACTTCCAAAAACATAAATTTTGAAATATTTTGTGTAGAAAACTGCACTATTGAAAAGTTTATGAAAATTTTCCATAACACACAGATTTAATATCAGTTTAGAATGTGGAGGTTGAATCTATCTACAAAAAAAAAAAAAAAAAACAGAAAATGTACAAATAATCTTGGTAATGGTTACAGCTATCCAACACAAAAAAAAAAAAAAAATCAGTCATCCAACAGATAATATTGTTTCAAATAGATAAGAACTGCCAGGGGTTGCACTGGCTTTTCTAAAGTTTTCGCTAATTTAGTCACCAAAATTCAATTTGTTTTTTCCAAAGTTTTATAACACTATGAAAAGGTAATCGCCAAAGCTTTTTTATCCATTGCCAAAATTATTTCTTTTTTGCAAATTGTAAAGATGGCGATCGGCAGCATGACCCCTGTGTACTGCTATGCCAGTTAGTGGGAAAATGGTGCATCTAGGAATTCATATCATAAGTGAGCTTCTGCTATACTAGGAAGTTTGTTAAATGGATATTCTCAGTAAATCCATAGAAGTGCAGGGTATTTTTGTGCATTGTTCTACAATGAAATGGAAGCCCAAATACAAAAGACTCAGATAACACATGCTGTATATCTGCACATGTTGCAAATGAATAATAATTCTTCTGTACATCAACACCCTAAATGCAAAAAAAAAAAAAACTATCATTAAAATATTGGTCAATAGTTTTTGCATAAATGTTTGTTTTTTTTTTTAATGAGTAAAGTACTCACAAGAAGACATATTTTTGGTAAGTTCTTCATTTCTAGCTTCAGAATCCTGCAACCTCTGAAAAATAAAATTTTGAAAGGTCAGTTTTACTTTGAAGCAGGCAAATGTAATAAATAATATACTATCACACAAACACATTCTTCAGAAACTGACATTCAGTACATGCTGCACACATAGGCCATATTTCAAAATATTCTTATGGAAAAGAACTGCATACAGATGCCAAGAAATAATAAATCACAAAAATCAGTTAATTTACAGTTACTACATAATGAAGAGTAATTTTTTTTTCAATAAACATGGTGCATTGCTAAATTTAATTTATGTTATGATAACAATTTGCAACCTGTATTCAGCATCATGGTAAAGTAAGAGAATAAAACATTATTTAAGGTCTACATTTTGCAACATTTGTCCTACACAGGGGACTGAAAAATCTTTCTGATGTTACTGAGCATAAACATGGTGCACTCTTGAATACACAGATTAATAACAACAATGAAATATTTAGTGCATGATCTCACATCAAAGTATAGCAAAAACTCCATCAAATTCTAAAATATAACAATGTAGCAAAACTCTTTACAAATACATGACAGCCATACAAGCATGCATTTTTTAACACTATGAAATATTAAGAATGACTCAAGTCTGGGATATGGTGGACCTACCACACTTGAGAAGGACGGTCCACCACGGAATCGACCTGGACTTTCTAAACGGCGTATGAGAAAGAGATCTCGGCTGAGTGAATGTAAGATTGGTGTATGGAATACTAGAGGTATAAATGGAAAAATGAGTGAGGTCATTGAGGAGATGAATAAGTATAGACTGGATGTGCTGTGTGTAAGTGAAACCAAAAAGAAGGAAATTGGGGTAGAAGAAGCGAATGGCACGGTGAGTGTGTGGTCTGGAGTATTGGATAATATGAGAGGACAGGCTGGTGTAGGTGTGATTTTAAGTGAAAAGATGAAGAACAGCTTGATTCACTATAGTTGCATAAGTGAGAGAATTCTCTGGATTTGTTTGAAAGTGAAACTTCAGAGAATTGTAATTGTTGTAGTGTATGCTCCTTGTGACTCGGAACCTTCTGATAAGAAAGAAGATTTCTGGAATGAGCTAAAAGCTGTTTTGAGCCAGTTTGGTGCTAAAGAAAAAGTTATAACAGCAGGGGATTTCAATGCTAGAGTAGGTGTGCAGAATGCAATTTCTGATAATGTGCTGGGTAAGTTTAATGATCCTTGTGTGAATGATAATGGTGAAAGATTAATTGAACTCTGGATTGAGAATGGTTTGTGTGTATCTAATACATTTTTCAACCACAAGTATATCCACACATATACTTGGGAAAATCGTACTCTTGGTCAAAAGAGTGTGATAGATTTTATTGTCTATGATCAGCGTTTGAAACACTTAGCTGTTGACACCCGTGTGATGAGAGGTGCGGATGTTGGTTCTGATCATTACTTGGTAGTGTCACGAGTGAAACTTAATGTTGGTTGGAGGAAAAGGAATAGGAAGAAACCCAGGATAGAAAGAATAAAGGTTGATAGGCTCCTTAAAGATCATCAGCGGTATTCTGACTTACTCAGAGAACGACTGAAGGATCTGAAGTCTGGTGAGAGGGATGTAGAAAAGAAGTGGGAATGTTTTAAGAACTGTGTTGTCACTGCTGCTAAAGAGGTCTGTGGCACCACAATAGTGGGTAACAATAGAGGTGATGCTTGGTGGAATAGTGAGATTGATGAGGCAGTAAAGAAAAAGAAGGAAGCCTATTTGGGGATGTTGCAAGGTAGAGTCTCTGTGGATGAATGTCGCTGTAAGAAGCGTGAAGCCACTAAGCTGGTTCGCCACAGTAAGGCAAAAGATAGGAAGGAGAAAGTGGAAAGGCATGAACTGGCTTTTTGGAAAGATAGAAAGTCCTTCTAGAAGTACATGAGACTCAGGGAAAATAGGGGAAACAAAGTTGTAAGTTGTGTAAAGAATGAGATTGGGGAAATGATATGGGAGCCCAATGAGTTAAGTTACAGATGGGGTGAATACTTCTGTGAGTTATTAGATCAGGAGAGCAAAAATGATTCTGAGACAGATGCAGGTGATGTCACAATGAGGGATGAAAGCACAGGAGGGATCTCAAGAGAAGAAGTGTGTAAAGCTCTAAAATCTCTTCAAAATGGTAAGGCTCCAGGAGTTGATGGCATAGCTGCAGGGATGTTGAAGTATGGTGGTGACTCTATAATTGACTGGTTAACTGAAATTTGCCAGTTGTGCTGGGAGTTAGGAATGGTCCCTCAGTATTGGAAGGATGCTATCATTGTTCCCTTGTATAAGGGAAAAGGTGATCAGACTGAATGCAAGAACTATCGTGGTATTAGCCTACTGAGTGTGCAAGGGAAAGTGTTTGGTAAGGTTGTTATTGAAAAAGTATGGGGTCTTACATCATTGAAAGTGTGGGATGTTCAGAGTGGTTTTATGCCTGGTAAAGGCTGCACTAACCAGATTTTTGCATTACGCATGATGATTGAAAAGTATCTGGCTGTTGGGAAAAAAGTTTTTACTGCCTTCATAGATTTCGAGAAAGCTTACGACCGAGTGAATAGGACACTTTTGTGGAAGGTATTGAATGAATATGGTGTTACTGGGAATCTACTTAATAGTGTAAAAGCCATGTATGCTGGTAGTAGAGCTTGTGTACGAGTGAATGGTGTTTTTTTTCAAAATGGTTTTCCATTGGTGCAAGAGTTAGACAAGGTTGCGTAATGTCACCATGCCTGCTTAATATATTTATGGACGCATGCATGCGTGAGGCCAAAATAGATAATAGTGGTTTATGTCTTGGTGATATCCGTGTGTGCAGATTGCTGTATGCTGATGACACTGTCCTGTTGGCAGAGAGCAAAAGTGAGTTGCAGAGTATGTTGACTCGGATGCACGAAGTTTGCATGAAATTCAAACTGAGTATAAATAAGGGAAAAACCAAAGTTATGGTGTTTGAGAGAGGAATGGGTAGCACTGAATGTAATGTAAGTATAAATGGCACTGTGATTGACCAGGTGAGTGAGTTTGTGTATTTAGGAAGCATGTTTGACAGAGTGAACAAGTTCGATGGTGAAATCAGTAGGCGAGTAAATTCTTCTTTGAAAGTCATAGCTACTCTGGGAGGTTTTCACAGGAATGATTGGTTCTCTAGAGAGTCCCACATGGCTGTGTATGAAACAGTAATTGTTCCTACTCTGATGTATGGCAGTGAAACCTGGGTACTGCAGAAGAAACATAGGAGTTGTTTGTGTGCTGGAGAAATGTGTTACTTACGTGGGGTTTGTGGCAAGACACGATCTGATTGTGTGAGGAATGAAGATGTGTTGCAGTTGTGTGATGTAAAGCAAAATGTTGTTAGCAAGGTGGAGACCAATATGCTTCGGTGGTTTGGCCATGTTGAAAAAATGAGTGATGAAATGCTTACTAAGAAAATATTTTTAGCCCAAGTGGCAGGAAGGAAAGGCAGAGGAAGGCCAAGGAAGATATGGGTGGATCAGATTCAGGAGTGTCTGCATGAGAAAAAGATTATGAGTATGAAGTACAAAAGATCTTGTGTACGGCGTGTAATGGATATCAGTGAAGCACGAGTTGTATGTCAAGATCGCTGTAAATGGCGAAGTTTGATAGGACAACAATAAGTAAAAATATCTGGAAGTTTGTATTTCTTTTTGGAGCTAACCTCTGAATCTCAGAGAACAGCTTAGTGATATGTATGTATGATGTATGTAATGAAATAGAACCCCTATGTGAAATTAATGATCATGACACTCCATGCTCCAGACATTGACTATTACATCTGTCTCTCAGGAAAGGAAGGAGATATACAACAACATACTGTCTCTAAAATGATGAAAACAGTTTGCTGTCAAATTTACTGGGTGCAAAAAGTAGGAACTGTACACCAAATTACACTCAAAATAGTATAAATATACTAAAAATCCGAAAATTCTTGGCGTAGAATAAAGAAAATTTTTTCCAAGCTTTTACACATCAGCCAGATGGCTTTGTCAAGGAATAAACGATGCTTAAGAGAAATATTGACAAGACCCCTCTTCTCAATAAGGCAGGTGTTTATGCCATCCCACTAAAATATCCGGATGGCTCCAGGCGATACTACATCGGAATGACCAAACGTTCGTTTGGAATTAGAATCAGCGAACATAAAAGGGATACAAGAGACGGGAAAATAACCACTGCCCTATCAAGAGATGTCAAGTTCAAGTCCACCGATCCTATATGGAGTGATGTAAAGAAATTAGCTTCATACTCCACACCCAAAACTACCGCCATTCGCAAAACCTTGGAAATCTTGACCAGCTGCGAGGCTTGCAATGATAGCATTTCTCTGGAGTTGCCATGTATTTGGAATCAATTCTTCAAATAATGCTGAGTTCTCTACCATTGTACTGCGTGCCCAACCAACGTGACCTCATTTCTTCGAAATATCACATTGGCTCCTAATCATTTATTGTCTAGTCAAGTCACTACGTTCAAAGTGTTGAAACGTTCTATTATCCAGTTTGCAGTTGAGAAAGCCATCTGGTTGATGTGCGAAACCTTCCTTGAGAAAGCCATCTGGTTGATGTGCAAAAGCTTGGAAAATTTTATCTTTATTCTACGTGAAGAATTTTTGGATTTTTAGTATATTTATACTGTTTTGAGTTTACTGGGTGCATTGGAATATTAATAGACAACACAGAGCATTTCAATTCAGGGCCCAGAAATACAGTCTGGCTCAATGGAGTTCATGTTCCTGCTTTCTCACTTAAACACCATAGAATTAAATGAGAATACACAGAGTTATGCACAGTAAAAAAAAATCTTTTAAGCAGAAGCTTTCGACCTTTCTACGGTCTTGATCACCTGCGATCAACTGAATCAGAGAACTGGTTGCAAGAACTACAATGTGAATTGGAGGTACAGGAACTGTTGCCAGACTTAGAGAGATCTAAATAAATGGGATTTGGTGAAGGATATCTGAGTTGCAGTTCTTGACCAGCAAAATTTCAATACTTTCTTGAAAATGAAGAGATGTTTTGTTTATAAAAGATGCAATTTTTTTTGTTTAGGATCATAGTCCTTAGAGATCATCTGACCTTCCAGCAATGAGCACCTGTTTCGTACTAACAAAATGTGCCCCACATCATGACACCAGCCCCAGAACTCTTGAGTTATGTTGAAAAGGCAAGCTGGGTCAACTGCTTCATGGGATTTCCGCAAAACTCTCTGCATACCGTCGGTACAGAACAAGGTGTACCACAGCTCATTGTTCCACATCACTTCTTTCGAGAATCCAGTCACCGCATTCTAACACCACTGTAGATCAGCTTTCTGGTTCTTTGCAGAAATCAATGGTTTTCATATAGGCATGCGACTGCCAATACCAATTCTCTTCAATTCCCTGCACATAGCTTGCTGAGATATGGGTCTGGAACAGGCTTCATTGAATGCTTTAGTCAATTGCTGAGCACACCCTAGTTTTCCATAGAAGCCTTCTCAGATAACAGCAATCTCATTCCCGAAAGATTGTCGTCACGCCACAGTTATGACTCTTAGACAACAATGCAGTTTGTTGTTGGTTTTTTTGGGGGGAGGGGGGTTCACTGATTAAAGACCAGGGATAACCCATTTTTTTGAGAAACCAGTTCGCTCTGATGCTTTCAAAATCTTCATTCCAGCCAGATGGGCACCCACAATAAACCCTTTATCGAACTCTAAAAGATCCTTTGTTTTTTCCATTGTGATCAACACTACTGGCAATTACTAATGAGCAGCAGTCTAGAACAGTTGCCTAGATCACATGGTGGTGCATGTGACCACATATTTTGCATATACATTGCATAAGTGATGTTAATGTACATCTGCATAAAGGTTTCTAATTCAGTGACTGGTATGAGCAGAAGAAAATGTTACGATCCATCCCGCAAGATGTGTTTAGCAGTGGTCCAGCAAGCATGACAGCAAATTCCACCATCTTCCCTGGACACCACAAAGCCTAGATCTGAACCCCATTGAGAATGTATGGGACATGGTAGAAAAATAGATCTGGGAGCGATGCTTTATTCCGTCCAATCTAAAGCAGTTAAAGGACTGTCTGGTGAACACCTGGTATGCTATACAT
Organism: Macrothele yani; assembly: GCA_039090855.1. Classification (NCBI taxonomy): domain Eukaryota; kingdom Metazoa; phylum Arthropoda; class Arachnida; order Araneae; family Macrothelidae; genus Macrothele; species Macrothele yani. Next base: position 67,554,665 of record CM077028.1, on the reverse strand, counting down.
CTAAATGCAACTCTAACACCTTGTGGAATCTATGCCAAACCACATACCTGCTGTAATAAGGGCTAAAGGAAGACCAGAAGACCAACTTAATACTGAATAAAAGTTTCAAATTCAGAGACCAGTATGTGTATATCAACTGAAATGATGACATATGCAGAGACTCCAACCTTCCCACAGAAAATTTTCAGTAGTAAAGGCTAAAAAAATCAGTAGTTTCTTGTTTTTTTCAGTAGTTAATGCTAGAAAAATCAGTAATTTGTTTTGCTTTTTTCAGTAGCAATGAATAAAATGGTATTACGTGCTCTGTGACAAACATAATGCAACTGGTGGCAAAATAAAAGTGTAGATTCATTAAACAGTGTATTTTTGCTTAAAAAAAACTGTTAAAAAATTGAAAGACTTTCTGTGGAAAACAAGTGGCACCAACATTTGTTTTGCTTTGGGTTTTCCTCAAAAAAAAAAAAAAAACAATGTACTGTATGTTCCAAAGAGAAACCTTCAGCATGTTTAGTGCCTCAGCTTGTTCGAACTACTTCCAACCTGTGAAGATACTATGTTGTCTGTAGGATAATGGAACATATGAATATATTTTTTGGGGGGAGAGAGAGGGGTGTTGCTTTGAGAAATGCCAAAACACCCTTGATTTTGCCAAGCACTGAGCTGGCATTATCAGATCTAAATGCAATACAATTATGCCACTGTAACCCTTTTTTTTTTTTTTTTTTTGCAAATTTATCACTTATAGCTTTAAAAACACCTTCAACAGTGTTATCACTGCATGCCAACAGAGAAACAAGCAAAGTAATTATTTTCCCACTCACCTTCTCAAAATATGTGATTAACAGTGGGTACAGTTTCACATCATCACTGTCACTGCTTCCTCTAGTGCTAAATATAAAGGGTAAATTTAAGGAATAAGTAATTTTTTCCCATAGTTTTTTGAGCCATACTTGTGGTGATTGCTGTGGTTTTCATATGGACACTACTATGATTTTGGAACATCGCCAAAAACAAAGGTCTAGCATGACAGGCAGCTGATATCGGCAGACTGTATTCAATCAAAATTTAACAAGCAAATGAACTTTCAGCCTTTATAGCACTTAAGGCTTCATCTTTTGTGGTGAAAAATGATGCAATGTCTTTTGACTTCGTTTTTGCTTGGGCATATTCTTGGTGTTTTTTCAAAAACATATGACAACGACAATCATTTTGCCCTCTGTGGGCAATATTTATGTCCTTTGAACAATAAGAACAAAACACCATATTGGCTGAAATTTTTGATGGTTGAAGACATGGAAATTTAATACTATATAAATCTTTAAATTTTTTTATTGCTTCTGCACTTTTTTATCTCTTGTGCTACAGGGAAAGACAAATTTTGTTTTCCAGAATTCATTGTTTCAACCACAATATATCTCCAAACTAAATAAACAAGAAACCTGCTAGCTGCTACTATATTCCAAAACTGAGATCATGAGAAATATCTGTTGACATCTAGAAAAGAAACCAGCAGCCCACGGTTATCTGTTAGCATAAACCATAAACGGAACACACCAAAAACAGTTTCCCACTCAGTTCTGCTACAATCACATGAGCAGAAACTTCTAAGACATCTACAAAATGTATAAAAAAAAAAAAAGACATCAAAGAAATGTGACGATATTGAATTAACATTTATTAATCTTTTTAGACTTTCCAAGAAGCAATTCCAAGAACATTTAATAAATGTTAAAATCTCTACATATTGATATAAACCTCACACAGATGCTTTTAACAACATTTCACTGAGGTTTCAATTTCCGTGGTATATTCCATGCTTCCTGTAATCCATAGTCAACTGATGATTTCCATAAAAACTGCTGAGAATCCATAGTACTTGGAGTATCTGCATATGTATGTACATCAACTGAAATGGTGTGCGTATATCAACTGAAATGGTGCAAGCATGCGTTCGTGTGTGTGTGTGTGTGTGTGTGTGTGTGTGTGTGTGTGTGTGTGTGTGCGCGCGTGTGTGTGTGTGTGTGCGCGCGTGTGTGTGTGTGTGCGCGCGCGTGCGTGCGTGTGCATGTGTGTGAACTGAAATGATGGCAATAAGCATTCAACTAAATAAAGAAGGAAAAGATCTGCAACATAAAACCCTACATAATAATTGTCAGGGCTCAAAATGCTAAAAGAAAAAGAAAATGGATATACCAGTTGTATATTGGAGATATCTGCTTTAAGCATCTTCTCCCTCAAGTGAGCTTCTTCTTCTGATCTTAGCAGGCTACCTCTGAGGTCTTCCATTTGAATCAGCAGGCATTCCTTTTCCCTCTTTGCTTCTTTATTTGCCTGCTCTAAACTCTGTCGAAGTTTCTCTTGAGCTGCCATCTCCACACTTAATGCAAATTCCTATAATGATCAACATCAAACTGAATTCCAAAACATAAATATGGCAAAATTAATATAAAACATTATTTCAGTATCTAGCCTGCGGCAAAAATTGATAAATACAGTTACTAATACATTTATTCAAAATTAATTGTGCAACTATTGTAGAATGGATTAAATATACAAGTGCCCACAGCAGGAAACAAAAACAAAAAATCAGACAGAAAAAAGGAACACACAGTATTTATATATTTGAGAGATGATGTAGATGTATGTTAACATTTGCCATGATATCTCTTCATTTAGAAGACCAATTCGATAAAAAAAAGTATTGTATTTGATTACTGTAATTACAACTAGACATTTTCAAGCATTTTTTTTTAGCTTTAACTGACGTAAATTTTCCCATGTGGTAACAAACTTAAATTTTTAGTTTGACATTATTAATCTTATATAGATCTAGTAAGGAAAATTATTTTAACATCGAATAAATTTTAGCTATCACCAATATAATCCATGCATTTTCTGAGTTTCTACACACTCTTCTCCTACTAAACAGCACCATAGGATGTTCTCATTTGGAACTGCATCTATGTGCTTTTACTAAGGGGCATTATAGTATGCTTTTGTTTGGTGCTGTAATAATATGTATCTGAAATACTCATTTGAAAAATACTTTTGCATCTATAGTTTTCCATGTATCTTCCAGCTTTTCTGATGAAACTGTTCCCTCTAGGAGACATTTAGATTTCTGTATCAATGATATTTCAGCTTCCACAGGTCAGGTCAGAAAATTTCTTTTAACATTGGGTAGCTCTAACAGCAATCAACATTAACTTCATGCTTCTGATTTCCCATATTCACTATTTCTTGCACAGGTGGTTATTGCAACCTATTTGCATTTGACACTGCATCCAAGCTTCTAAAAGTTCTGTTTTGAAATTCATTTGCATTTGCTTGCTGTAACAATGACTATGTTTTTCCAAATTTTCCCATTATGTAATATATAATTCAAATTTTGATACTGCTTCTGTGATTTTTGTCAAAAGATACATTTGTTGTACTCAACAATTTGGTGGAATCTTTCTTGTCTTTTACTTTTTTTTCTTTTTAAAGAGAAATTCACGAATGTATAGAGCAAACAAAAATGCCCAAAATTTTGCATTATTATAAATTCTACTACCACCACTGTGGTCAAACTTTTAACATTATATTTCTAGAAACCATTTTTCTCTTAAAAGGAATAATACTAGCTGCTATACCACTAATAGTTTGCTTTTTTCTTTCCTTGTTGAAAGGCAGATAAAAACAAGAAAACATATGATAGAGCAACAAGTTAGTAAAATCATGCAATGCACTGATTATGATACGCTTCCCAACATACCAGAAATCATTACTCAAGTTATAAGGAAAATGGCTGTGGAATAAATCTCGCTCCTGTGTCCTGACTTTTGACCCCCATTTCGATGATATTAAACAGAACCAGTTCAGTATACCTCCGGAACAACATACTAAAGTTTTGTCACAATAGAAGCATTTTTACTCAAGTTATGAGGATAATGGCTGTGGAATAAATCTCACTCCTGTGTCCTGACCTTTGACCCCATTTCGATGATATTAAACAGAATTGGTTCAGTATACCTCCGGAACAACATGCTAAAGTTTTGTTCCAATAGAAGCAGTTTTAGTCAAGTTATGAGGATAATGGCTGTGGAATAAATTTCGCTCTTGTCCTGACCTTTGACTTCATTTCGATTATATTCAACAGAACCAGTTCAGTATAAATCCGGAACAACATGTTAAAGTTTTGTTGCAATCGAAGCATTTTTATGTTAGTTATGACGCATAAGGGCAATGGAATGGATCACGCACCTATGTCCTGACCTTTGACCCCATTTCACCAATTTTCAATAGGGTTCGTCCCCAGGTGGTCCCCTACCACAAACTAAAATTTCATTGAAATCGAACCATTTTTACACGAGTTATTGTGCCGACAAATGGAAGGACAAAGTTGGAGCATATACGCTTCTTCAACTTACGTTGGGAAGCGTAAAAAAACTGCTTTCAAAAGAAGAAATTCAATGTGTGCAATAAAACGTTTTTCACCAACTATCAAGAACATTATGCAAGGAAGTGTGATAGTGCTCAGAGTGACCCACGATGTGGATAGTGCTCAGAGTGACTTCCTCTCAAAAAAAAAAAAAAAAAATCAAAGGGGTGGTTCAAAACTAATGACTCCAATTTTTTTTATCAAAAATATTACAGTGCTCTTGGCACACAACTCACGCTTCACACATAATGAACACATGTCTGATACATGCATGAATTTTGCACCTCATTACCTTTTTCTCTATCAGTTATCCCTTCATTTGATTGACCCTTCGATGATTTCCTTGGCCTACTTTAATTTTCTTTCCAGTAAATAAGACTGCATGAATTCTTTTCCAGCTAGCAGTACATCACTGATTCTTCCAACATGTTGCCAAACTATATCAGAATATATATATATATATTTTCAATATTATGACATAAGCTGTCAAATTATTTTGTTCATCACATTTCTTCTAGGCCCTTGTTAGGGGAGCTCCACAAGTTTTTTGCTAGTTCTTAATGCTCATATGTTGTTATTGTTTTAAATAAAGAAATGCATTTACCTTGAGTCTTGCTTCTTGTTGTTAGTTCTTTATGTATGTCACCAATTCGACAAACGCCATACATTTCCGCTGAAGGACATATCTTTCATACGTGTTTTACTAATTCCATGAAGACAGTAGAATATTTAAAAGGAAAAGTGTTTCACCTTATTCATCTTGTGAAAAAATGCTCCAGTTTAAAGTTAAAAACAGAATAATTTGATAATATTAAAACCTATATACCACGTAATTGAAATATTTAGTGAGAGTAACATAAGTATCTCTCATAGAGGTATATACAACAGAGTATATCAGAATACGCCTCTACCCTACAAAAAACATTATGTTTTCCACTATAAAATATCCTTATTCTGTATATAGGTAACCCCTTTTTCACACACAAGCACACAAACTACTTATTCATGTTTTCTGTTTTGTTACAAAACATTAGAACCACTCTAAGCCTTTTTATTTTACAACCATTAATTACTCTTGTAAAATCTTCTCAAAACACCGATGATTTTAAAAAAAAGGCTGAATTCATTCACCTACTAATTTCATCATCAAATATGTTTTCTCTGTCATATATGCTTTCTAAATTTACAATTAACTCTGCACCAATCAGACTACACTTGCATTCAGTATTAATAGTCCCATGCTCAAAAATCATGATTTTGGTTTTTCCCTTATTTATACTTAGACTGAATTTCATATAAACTTTACTCATCCTGGACAACATACTATGCAACTCACTCTTGCTTTCAGACAACAGAATTGTGTCATGAGAAGGCAAAAACATGCATACATGAAAACCCTTTAGACACATACCAATAACACCGGTTTTTGTCATCACGCATGCAAGCATCTATAAATATACTGAATAGCTACAGCTACACATCTTTGCATGACTCCTGCACCAATGGTAAAACAATTGGGTAAATCATTACTTACTCACACATGAGCTCCACTATTAAGAAAAATTCCAATTGTCCTATAATTCTTCAGGACTTTCTACAAAAGCAACATGTTCAGAATGCTATAAGTTCAGAATCTCGATCAAATATTCAGTGTTAAAAGTGATGGTCTACATTTGAATCCTACAAAAAAATTTGCTGTGCAAAAACTATGGATTTAAATTCAAACACTTTTAAATCATTATTCTTACGCTTTATGGAAACTTTGTCTTCATTGCACATAGCAATATACTGTACATGGTTGCATCAGAATAATATGACCACCCCCAGAATCACAGTATACCCGCCCAGGCGCGTCACAGACTGCACATGACAAGGTTGACCACACGGAGATATAAGCAGCCAGCCAGGACAGACGAGCCATAGTGTGTTACGTGAGCACAGTGGGCAGAGGTAGTGATTTGATGGACGTTCAAAGTAGAATGATCATCGGCTACTGCTTCAAGGGAGGAAGCATCTCAAAAAAAGCAGACTCCGTGGGCTGTTCGCCAGGTGTTGTAGTAAGGACGTACCGCTGGCACATCGAGTAACTCCTGACATCATAACTGTGGAGACCCATTGGTCATCGACCCCAGAGGAGAACGTCGCCTCCTTCGAGTGGTAAAGGGCAATTGACATGTAGCAGTGCAGCAATTAACCACAAAATGAATGCTGGGGCACCCAGGTACGTGTCCCCGATAACAGTAAAACAAACCCTGTTACACATTGGGTCTCCGGAGTCGACGCTGTGTCAAGGCACCCATTTTAACCCAAGTCCATTGGCAACGACGCCTGCAGTTCACATGGGACAACCGTCATTGGACAGTGAAAGAGTAGAAAGAGGTTGCCTTCTCTGATGAATCGGGGTTTCTACTCAACAGAAGTGATGGGCAGAGTTGCATAAAAATAAAATGTTTCTGCGTACACAACCATTGAAACAGAAAACTTGCTGCAAACCCGTGAAGCGCTACCCACAATAATAGTGGAATAAGATGGTTTAAAGAACAATTAATAAAACAATAAATAATTGTTAGATCATTACAGATTTCAATGAGGACAACATATGTATATTACAATTGAATGTACAACAATGTGTGTGAAATGGACCTTTATGGCAAAATATTAAAATATTGGAATATGAACCTCATAAAAACAAGAGACTAATTAAAGAAAGGTTTTTACACCCAGAAAAACCGTTCCACAAATGAACCTTCAGAAATTATAAATTGCATTTTCAACAACTTAATTCAAAAATAGTAGACTTTAAAATACATAATGAAATGATTTTAATTTAGTAACTGACAACTGCAAGAGGAACCTGGTAATAAAATATAAATTCTTTCTGTGTAAATGAAAGCTTTGATACGATTTCTGTACATTGATAACAAACCTTGATAAAATCTAGAGTCCAGAAATGTCTGTATAAGAACTCTGGAGATGTGAAAAATAAGTGTAAGTTCTTCAAGTTAAAATACGATTAAGTGCATAAATCTAAGTAAAGCCTTGAGTAAGTGTTTTAATTACTGAAGATAACATTTTTATTTTTTCAATCTACAAGCAAAAACTATCTGCAAAATTTGCTAATAATTTGGAAACTATCCACGTACAGAGTACGCGTGTACATCTACATTCTGCTACACTGGTGATGGGCGGTGGTGGATACAGTGTCAGACACACAAGAACCAACATCCAGACACGCTTGTTGGTCCAGTACAGGCCAGTGGTAGCAAAGTGCATGTCTGGGGGATGTTTTCCTGGTATGACCTGGGACTGCTGGTACTACTGGATGAGCCCCTGAATACCAATGGCTACCTGCCCATCCTCACTGACCACATGCATCCCTTCATGTTGGATGTTTACCTTGGTGGAGATAGTGTCTACCAACAGGACAATGTGCCCTGCCATGTCACTAAGGGTGTGTGTGACTGGTTCCAGGAACACAACAGTGATGTCTCTGTTCTCTGTTGGCCAGCGAAATCGCCCGACCTCAATCCCATAGAGCACTTGTGGGACTATTTAACAGGTTCGACGTGCTGACCCACAACCATGTCATCTCCTGGACCTCTGTGCTCTGCTGCAGTCCAAATGGGCATGTGTGCCTCAGGCAACCTTCCAGGGCCTCATTGTGTCCATGTCACACAATCTCACCACTGTCATCGGAGCAAAGGGTGGTTATTCCCAGTATTAGGTAGGTGGTCATATTATTCTGATATGACTGTGTGTGTATCAGCTGCACAGGAGTAATTCTAACATCCCATGTACACATTACCTTCTACAATAATTTTGGGAAGCCAGCAATAATGCATAAGAAAAAAGAAATCCACTGAACTTTTGAGTAACTAATGCAGATACTAGGCATAAAATAATGGCAACACTCTTCATATAGCAAGTATACAATTCTGATTTATTAAGTTAAACACATAACATCTAAATACATTTAATAACTATATTGGTGTGAAAATAGATGTATAATTAAATATTCCTTAAATTTCATCTGAAAAATGGATAGCTTGATCACAAGAGAATGAAGAATTCATTTATGGGACCCAAAGAAAAGATTAAAATAACACAAGTGACACCTAATGCTCTTTTGTAAGCTTTTTACTCACATGAAATGAAAAACATTCTTCAGATTCTATCCATTAATTCATTATAAACCACCAATTATAAGCATTTGCCTAACAGGCAAAAACCTTATAATTGATGAGATGCCAATAAAATTCATACACATGAATTATTAAATTACAAAACTTCTTTTCACAGGTATTTTTCTAAGGACTAATGGTAATAGAAATGTATTTATTTGTACCTGCACTTGACTTTCTTTGGCAGCATTTGTTTTTTGCAACTCAGCAAGCTCCCTATATAAAATATTAATATTCAAAGTGAGAAAAAATTCACAGAAACCTAAAATAAATCAATATTTGAATTTCATAAATTTTTAATTACTCAGTCTAATCATAAGTAGACAGCATCCCAATTAATGTGAACAATTTAATGCATTTCTATGAAAAGGGATAACACAAAAAGAAATAATGGTTACCTAGAAAATGAACAGCGACACTGAAACTGCACTAATACATCTGATTGAAAACATGTCTCCTAAGAACCATTATCTTTCTAATTTTACATATTTGCAATAACTTTTTGTAATGACAGCAGCCGAGCATGAATTGCTTTCTTCATACTGAATGAACTTATTTAAACAAATTAAACATATATTCACAATGTCATAAATATTTTGTGCTGTTTTATAAATATGTAGTGGTAAAAGCAAGAAAATTCTTATAAAAACATATTCCAAGGCAACAAATCAAATGAACTTTTATTCTAATCAAGGGATCTAATGATCTCCATCCTACAAATCCTTCTCCTCCTCTGCTGCATCAGTGTAGGTCCAATAACAACTCTCATCTACTGCCATTTTTTGCACCAGCAATCGCCCTCCATATGCATGATCAATAAACATTCCTAAAAGTTGACCTTTTTATGGGCATTGACAAATTTTGTCAACTAACTCATTTAATTTTTGAGCCAAACAGCACTTTATATGTCATTTTAGCTGGCATTGTCACTCTAATTGTATGATCAACTCATCAACTTTCATATCATTAATCTGTAGGTCTAAAGAAATATCCAGCGATGTTAGATTTTTACATTTAAATTTGTGCTAGCTAAGCTGTACCTGGCACTGCCTGTGTGTAATGTTTAAGATACAACTTGTATACCCCTGATTTCTACAGCTACAAATTATTAATGTGCTATCAGTACCTCCTCTCGAAGCCCGCTAACTGTGAAAAAATATTCATTTTTTATGCAATTTGTGTGAGAACATCTACTTAGTAGTGTGGTAATAAATATTTTGGGGATTAATGAATATGGAAAATATCAGTTATATGTTAAAAACACATCTTTACAAACTATGTATATGCAATTGTGTGAGAACATCTACTTAGTAGTGTGGTAATAAATATTTTGGGGATTAATGAATATGGAAAATATCAGTTATATGTTAAAAACACATCTTTACATACTATGTTAATCACTTTTCTGTAAGATGCGACAATATTTCTTTTTTATACACTTTTCCTGCTTCTGCTTCCATAGATCTAGCTGAAGCCAAGAATTTCCTCTTTCAAAAGGAATGTGATAAAAATGAGTTAGAGGAATGTGATAAAAATGAGTTAGTTAGACAAACACACCCCAAATATAAATCATTTATAAACCAAGGGTAAAATAATTTACCCAACTCAAAACTTTCCAAAATGAAAAATGCTGTCTGAGCTCAAAAGCTCAAGCAGACATCTCACAAAACATGTGCGACTCAAAATCACAATAATACAAGCAATAAGTCTACCTGCAGACATACTGTAGCTCATCTTTTGACATTTCTGGCACGTCAAAACTTTCCTGGTGGTGGTGAGATGTGTACATCAATTGCAAAATTATTATTTAATTCAAACTCTGTGTTCCCCAAACTTACTCCCTAACGAATATTCAAATTAAACGTAAATTATAAACAAATACCACTATCTCTGCACTTCTTAGCACACTATGTTAGCAAATGTCAAAACCAAATTTACAATTACAAAGCGTTAAAATGACGAAGAACATAAATTAATAACTTATATACATATTTAAAAGGATAATTAATAAAACCAGTTAAAAATTGACACATCAAACTATGCAGGAATTCTTAAATATTTTCACTCATCTGTCGTGGGTATCTTCAGAAAGGGTGTGAACATGTTGGCTGCCTGCAACTGACTGTCAGCATTTAGGTAAGTCTGAGATTGCTAAACTAATGTACAATACCAGCACCATCTATGAGAATTTATGGGGAGTATTCTTGATTATTGAAATTCAGCCTCTGTTTTACCTTTTTTTTTTTTTTTTTTTTTTTTACATTCTTATATCTATGCTTCCAATTACCAAATTATTGCCATGTGCTTATACCATTAAGCAAGATATAAGAAGGTAAAAAAGAAAAAAGTAAAACAGATGCTGAATTTCAATAATCAAGAATACTCACCATAAATTCCCATAGATGGCAGTGGTATCATATGGTGATTTAGCAATCTTAGATTTACCTGAATGCTGACACTTGGTTGCAGGCAGCTGACGTGTTTACACCCTCTGTGAAGATGCACACAGCAGACGGGTAAAAATATTTAAGAATTCCTACATGGTTTGATGTGTCAATTTTTAACTAGTTTCATTAATTGCCCTTTTAAATGTGTATATAAGTTATTAATTTATGTTCTTAGTCATTTTAATGCCTTGTAATTGTAAATTTGGTTTCAACATTAACTAACGTAGTGTGCTAAGAATAGGATTAGAAGAGGGTTGAGGATAGTGGTATGTGTTATAATTTATGTTTAATTTGAATATTATTTAGGGAGTAGGTTTGGGGAACATAGACTTTGAATTAAATAATAATTTTATACATATGCTATAATCGATATGATGAGATAAAAACATGTTAAAATGTATTAAGACATTTGTTAAGTTCCATTTTGTAATAATGACATAACAGTTAAAACTTTTTCCATGTTATTTACTTTGGCGACCAATGTACCTCTCAACTTTTAAATATCAAAAATATTGGCAAAAACTTAAACATGAAATTGCAACGTATCTTTAGGCTGTAATAAAAATTGAACTTGACCACTGACAGAATAATTTCACTTTGTTCTACAAAGTCAAAAGTATCAGCAATAATGGGATTATAAATGATATTTTAACATTATTGATATTTTACATTGTGATATTTTAATGTTTTGATGTTCATGATTTCGTTGTTGGTTCATGGCTATTGCTTTCTAGAACATTTTTTTTTTTATTTTTTTCTAATTGCTGTGTTGTAGGTTTACCAAGTTCTTTCATTTTAAATTCCTGGTCAAAGAATATTTTAAATTATTATTCATCTGGAGATGATATCTTTGACTTGGTTTTTCGCTAGTACTTTCAACTCTGTGAATATTCGTTGCACAACATAGTGAGAAATTATCCTGCTGACCGTGGAATAGCCTAGTAGTGATTTTGTTGTCATTGCAGATAGAGTGATTCCTGTAATACTTTTAGTAAAATAATTCATAGTGTGCCATTTATAATTCCATTATTGCTGATACTTTTGACTTTGTGGAACAAAGTGAAATTATCCTGCCAGTGGTCAAGTTCGATTTTCGTTACAGCCTAAAGGTACGTTGCAATTTCATGTTTAAGCTTTTGTAAATATTTTTGATATTTAAAAGTTGAGAAGTGCACTGTTGCCAAAGAAAATAACATGGAAAAAGTTTGAACTGTTAAGCCATTATTACAAAATGGAACTTAACAAATGTCTTAATAATAATTTTGCAATTAATGAACACATCTCACCATCAGGAAAATTTTGAAAGTTTTGGTGAGCCTGAAATGTTAAAAGATGAGCTACAGCATGTCTGCAGAAGCTATAACCTCTGAATCTCAGAGAACAGTTTAGTGATATATGTATGAGAAGCTTTTATTGAAGGATAAACTGATAATCTTTTAACTTACAAATCCACTTCTTGAAGCCTTATTACAAAACTGTTGATTTATGTATATAACACATAGATATTTTTAGTTCAGTTCAGGGTGCGATTTTTTGCACACAACAGTTCCTGAAATTAGGTCTGAAAGGGGGCTGCCCTTTCAATACCCACCACCACTACATCACACGCATTCACATTTTTGTCAATGTACAATTTGACTGAACAGAAAAAAGCTGTGTTTTGAAAAAAAAATTTGTCATTTGGCTGCACATTTTTTTCTTATTTGATATCAACTGAATTTACATACATACATATCAGTAAGCTGTTCTCTGAGATTAAAAGGTTAGCTCGACAAAGAAAGATAATCTACTAATACACTAGATAAATGTTTAACTGATTTACTTATTGTTGCCACATCAAACGTCTCCATTTACAGTGATCTTGGCATGCAGCTATCACGTTATGTACACAAAACCTTCTGTACTTCATGCTCATAATCTTTTTCTCATGCAGGCACTCCTGAATCTGGTCCTCCCATGATTTCCTTGGCCTTCCTCTACTTTTCTTTCCTGCCACTTGGGAAGGAAAAATTTTCTTAGTAAGCATCTAATCACTCATTCTTTCAATGTGGCCAAACCACCTTTCTTGCCTCACATTACACAACTGAAACACAACTTCATTGAAATGATCAGAAAGTGTCTTGCTACAACCCCCCCCCCCCATAAGTACCACATCTCTCTCACACACAAATGGCTCCTATGTCTCTTCTTTAGTACCCAGGTCTCACCGCATCAACTGAATTTAAGGCAGAACATCCCCTTATGTAACAAAAGGAATTAAAGGATACTTTTGTTTCAAATTTATTAAAAGGAAATTACATTTTATAACAATACGAATTAACAGTTAATCTCTTTTTATGAGTTTTCATTTTTCAATATAGCTTAGACCTGTAAAGTCTCAAATAATTATTCTAATATTTAGTGCTTTTATTGCTTCAGCTGTTTTTCTGTGGTAGTCACTATCACTCAAAATCATAGGTAATGATTGCTCTTGTGCATTTCAACCATATTTTCTTCCTGAATGTTTCTTAAATTAATTAATGCTTCATCAGCTTTAAGGTAAAACATGTTAATGATGGATAAACTGGCTACAAGGACTGTGCTTCCTGATGGGAACATACTATTTACAGTGAATGAAAAAAAAGTACAGAGTTGTGAACCAAAAAAAAAAAAAAAAAAACAATGAAGAGTTTATAGTAAAACATGGGCATTCAAAGTACCACATGGCGACCTCCTTATTCTATCACACAGTTTCCATGAAAATAGACACATTTCCTGCATGAAATGTTGATAAGTACAAAACCAAGCAAACTTTACAAGTATGAGTGGTTTTCCTGTCAGGAAAGTAGCTAAATTAAAATTCAGCACTGAAAAGCTTTTCTGTTTTTCATCATGGGTGTCATGTTCTTTCAATATCACAATACAAGAATGCACAAATATTTTATATCATTAAAAAGAAAGCATCACATACTTGTAGGTGCTTTCCAAAGAATTTTTTAAAGTACGCTCCTTTTCAGTAAAATCTTCCAAATTGCTCTGAAAAAAATCAACAAGATGAAAAAATAGTTTTGGTCAACACTTTTTGTTGCCCACAAGCAAGCATATAACATATTACAAATTCACAAGTATTAAATAACTCTACATTCTAGAAATACATATCACTAAAGATTGCAATTCAATGCCACTTTTTACAATTGTAATGACATTGAAAGCAGAACTATGCCTAGTGCACACAACTGGCATATTATCTTTTGCCACAGATCAAGTACCAAAGCTATGGATACCTTTTTTCCCCTCCTTCACTAATTTGATGCAAACCATACATCTCCATTTCCTGACTAGAGGTTTTATCTGCAGGTATTCAGGAAAGGAAACCTTTGTCTCACTGAGAGTTATGAAACAATTCTGAGGAAGATATATTTTTTTTTTTTTCATTTAAATCTTTGGCAGATGAAGGAGTTTTGCTTTATAGCTGAAAGTAAAAGAAATTCATTACTACATAAATATTTACCTATTTTCAACAAGTTCTTTGAAACTTGCTTAAGTACTTGGGAAGATACTGAACAAATTGCCTGGATATTACTCCTGATAGTTTTGCAATTAGACATCAAATTTCAAATTCAAAAAGTTACCTTCTATATTCTATTTGTGCTATGTGGAAGTATCCAGCATTTGCTCATGTGGAACCCACTTTTTGAATCTTTCCTATGGCATGCAACTGTCAAACTATGGTTGACTGATTCGTGCCTAACTGTATTGCCACTTCTGTGGTTGACTGCACTTCATCTCATTCCAGAAAACCTTGCAAACCTGCATGCTGCATCTCATTTGACCATCCGCAATTCTGTTTGTCTTCCACACCAAAATCGCCATTTTTGAACTTCACAAACCATTTACGACATGTTTGCACCTTATAGCTTTCTTATCGTATGTTGAACAAATCCACTCTTGTGCTTCTGCAGGGGTTTTCCTGAGATTAAACATGAGCAACAGACAGTGACACCTTGTTAGTCACCATGTCATAGCTCAACTAATTAATTGCATGTATGAGTTGTCCGCTAACATGTGTTGTTCAAAGCAGTGCTACCGCCCCACAGCACAAAATTCTGACAAAAATTCAACCAATTGCTTTTACACCCCACTACATGGCATACTGGGAGCTTATGCACAGACTTAATTAGAAACACAAACACTAAGCTTGAATCAGATTTAATGATAAAAAAAATTCAATGGAAGAATTCATCATATGTTCTCCTTATTGGCCGAGTGATGCAACTGTTTGCAGACATTGATTTGCGAACACTACAACAATAGAAGATTGATCGAGGTATCTGCATGAAAGGAGGAGGGGACAGTGAATAAGCTCACAGAACATCTAACCACAATGTTATACTTACAGTTATCACAATAATATTCAAATGCATTCAATGTTCTTGCAATTAAATAAGCAACTGTCTAAATCTTGGTGCTTGACTGGTACAGGCAGGGGCAGCGCTGCCGATTGCCACCTTCGCAATTTGTGAAAAACAAATTGTTTTGGCGATGGAAAAAGAGCCTTGGTGATTACCTTTTTGTACTGTTATAACACTTTGGTGATATAAAATTGAATTTGGCGAATAAATTGGCATCATACGTATCACTAAGCTGTTCTCTGATATTCAGGGGTTAGCTCCACAAAGAAAAACAAACTACCAGATAATTTTTATTTACTTTTGCCGTATCAAACTTCTCCATTTACAGCGATCTTGACACACAACTCGGGCTTCACTGACATCCATCACACGCCGTACACAAGATCTTTTATACTTCATACTCATAATCTTTTTCTCATGAAGACACTCCTGAATCTGATCCTCCCATGACTTCCTTGGCCTTCCTCTACCTTTCCTTCCTGCCACTGGGGCTAAAAAGATTTTCTTAGTAAGCATCTCATCACTCATTCTTTCAACATGACCAAGCCACCAAAGCATATTAGTCTCCACCTTGCTAACAACATTTTGCTTCACATCACACAACTGCAACAAATCTTCATTCCTCACACAATCAAAACATGACTTGCCACCCCACCCCTCACCCCCCATAAGTAACGCATTTTTCCAGCACACAAACGACTTCTATGTTTCTTCTGTAGTACCCAGGTTTCACTGCTATGCATTAGAGTAGGAAAAATTACTCTTTCATATACATCCATGCGAGACTCTCTTGAGAACCCATCATTCTTGTGAAAACCTCCCAAAGCAGCCATGACTTTCAATGAAGAGTTCCCTCGCCTACTAATTTCATCATCCAATTAGTTCTCTCTGTCAAACATGCTTCCTAAATACACAAACTCACTCACCTGGTCAATCACTGTGCCATTTAGACATACGTATATTGCATTCAGTACTACCAGTTCCTCTCACAAAAACCATAACTTTGGTTTATCCCTTATTTATACTCAGTTTGAATTTCATTTTCGTACATAAATAATATCAAACTTCGTACATACAAGACAACATACTCTGCAACTCACTTTTGCTCTATGCCAACAGGACAGTGTCATCAGCATACAGTAATCTGCACACACGGATATCACCAAGACATAAATCAGTATTATCTAATTTGGCATCACGCATGCACGCATCCATAAATATATTAAACAGCCATGGTGACATTACACAACCTTGTCTGACTCCTGCACCATTAGAAAACCATTTTGATAAAACACCATTTACTCACACACAAGCTCTACTGCCAGCATACATGGCTTTTACACTGTTAAGTATAATCCCAGTAACGCCATATTCATTCAATACCTTCCACAAAAGTGTCCTATTTACTCGGCCGTAAGCTTTCTCTAAATCTATGAAGGCAGCAAAAATTTCCTTACCAATAGCCAGATACTTTTCAATCATTATGCATAAAGCAAAAATTTGGTTAGTGCAGCCTTTACCAGGCATAAAACCACTCTGAACATCCCATACTTTCTCTGATGTAAGACCCCATACTTTTTCAATAACAACCTTACCAAACACTTTCCCTGGCACACTCAGTAGGCTAATACCACGATAGTTCTTGCATTCAGTCCAATCACCTTTTCCCTTATACAAGGGAACAATGATAGCATCCTTCCAATTCTGAGGGATCATTCCTAACTCCCAGCACAGCTGGTAAATTTCAGTTAACCAGTCAATTATAGGGTCACCACCATATTTCAACATCTCAGTAGTTATGCCATCAACTCTCGGAGCCTTACCATTCTGAAGAGATTTTAGAGCTTTACACACTTCTTCTCTTGAGATTTCTCCTGTGCTTCCATCCTTCACTGTGACATCACCTGCTCATGCCTCTGAATCACCTTTGCTTTCCTGATCTAATAACTCACAGAAGTATTCACCCCATCTTTCACTTAACTCATTGGGCTCCCATATCATTTCCCCAATCTCATTCTTCACACAACTTACAACTTTGTTTCCCTTATTTTTCCTGAGTCTCATGTACTTCCAGAAGGACTTCCTATCTTTCCAAAGAGCCAATTCATGCTTTTCCACCTTCTCCTTCCTATCTTTTGCCTTACTCTGGCGGACCAGTTTAGCGGCTTCACACTTCTTACAGTGATATTTATCCACAGAAACTCTACCTTGCAGCATCCCCAAATAGGCTTCCTTCTTTCTCTTTACTGCCTCTTCAATCTCACTATTCCACCAAGCATCACCTCTATTGTAACCCACTACTGTGGTGCCACATACCTCTTCAGCAGCAGTCACAACACAGTTCTTAAAGCATTCCCACTTTTATTCTACATCCCTCTCACAAGCCTTCAGCTCCTTCAATCGTTCTCTGAGTACATCAGAATACCGCTGATGATATTCAGGGAGCCTTTCAACCTTTATTCTTTCCATCCTGGGCCTCTTCCTATTCCTTTTCCTCCAACCAACATTCAGTTTCACTTGTGACACTACCAAGTAATGATCAGGACCAACATCCGCACCTCTCATCACACGAGTGTCAACAATTAAGTGTTTCAGACGCTGATAATAGACAACAAAATCTATCACACTCTTTTGACCAAGAATACAATTTTCCCAAGTATATGTGTGGACATACTTGTGGTTGAAAAACATATTAGATACACACAAACAATTCTCAATGCAAAGTTCAATTAATCTTTCACCATTCACACAAGGATCATTAAACTTACCCAGAACATTGTGAGAAATTGCATTCTGCACACCTACTCTAGCATTGAAATCCCCTGCTATTATAACTTTCTCTTTAGCACCAAACTGACTCAAAACAGCTTTTAGCTCATTCCAGAAATTTTTCTTCCTATCAGAAGATTCCGAGTCACAAGGAGCATACACTACAACAATTACTATTCTTTGAAGTTTCACTTTCAAACGAATCCAAAGAATTCTCTCACTTATGCAGCTATAATGAATCAAGCTGTTCTTCATCTTTTCACTTAAAATCACATTTACACCAGCCTATCGTCTCATGAGCATTATCCAATACTCCAGACCACACACTCACCATTCTATTCACTTCTTCTATCCCAATTTCCTTCTTTTTGGTTTCACTTACATACAGCACATCCAGTCTATACTTATTCATCTCTTTAATCACCTCGTTCATCTTGCCATTTATACCTCTAGTATTCCATACACCAATCTTACACCCACTCAGCCGAGATCTCTTTGTCATACGCAGTTAAGAAAGTCCAGGTCGATTCCGTGGTAGACCGTCCATCTCATGTGTGGTAGGTCCACCATATTCCACACTTAAGTCCAGACATTAATTTCTTTTTGTCTTTTTAATCAGGTAAGTACATCAGTGTGGGGGATTAGCCCACAGCTGATGGTTCCAGTTGGTCATTCAACCTAAGGATTCTGGAACAAAACCCAGTGAGTTGGGGTCTTTTTGCCAATGACACACAGAACTAGCTGGCATCTCTCCAAGATTCAGAGTACCTTGTTGCTGTTATGTGTGCCATTGTTCCCAAGGAGGCAAACCCATCTCTCACTAAGATTACCCGCAGAATAAATTGGCATAAAACTTGAAAAGAGCCAGCGTGACCCCTGGGTACAGTTATTACCTGGTTAACATATTCTTCACTCCACTTCTCCTAACATGTTCCTGCCAATAAGTTACCATTTTGTTTTTCAGTTTTACTTCCATAGCAAGGAAACAAGCACAACAATGGCAGATTCAAAGATTAGAGAGTAAAACTCAAACAATATAAATTGAATGTACAATTAACTACCATACATAAATTCCACAACTTCTTTCACTGGGCCTAGGTATGGAACTCAGTGGCCAGGGATAACTGCTATGAAAACCTGACATCTCTTACAAATAAAAGCAACCATTGCACACTTGTGCTTCTGCTGCTAACTGCTACCACTCAGAGGAAATACTGTCAAAGTATAACATGAGAATGTGAAACAGTTTAGTTGAAACGCACAAATTAAAATGCGTAAATGAGTGGCATGGCATTCTAATTTTATTCTCTTAGTTCAGCTACTCTCGTGAAAATCAGTCTTGCATGCAGTTAAGAGCCATCCATCCCTTATTTAGGATAATTAACCTTATTAAGGAAACCACAGAATTTCAAAACATCAATACTTGTCTAGGTTTCAAAGCCTGGCTCTGTAGACCATGCAGCTAAATGTATTCTTTAAATACATCATAGTTGAAGTATACACAGCAGCTATTAATATACATACCACAAAATTTAATTTGTATCATGGAAAGAATTTTTGTGCTTAAAATATAAACTAATGGAAGAAATATTTCATCATGACAACCTGTTTTGAAATTGAAGTGAATATGAATAATCAATGAAGTTTCTTGTAAATATATATACATAACAGAAATATATACAGTAAAACCTCGAAAATCCGGCATCCAGAAAACCGGCAACTTCAGAAATCTGGCACTTTTCTGAATTTGTTTTTGTGGGAGCATCCAGTGTTTCACCAATAACCATGGAAATCTCCCGATGTACTGTCTCAACAACACATCACAAGATCATCCGATCTCAGCATGTGAATTGCCAATAGCCGCGTACGTGTAACATCCGGAGGTTTCTCAAATTCGTCATCTCATTGACGCGGACCAATGAGGCGACGAATCGACGTGTACGTTTGAAATGCAAGTCGAACGTCTGATGATGATCTGTGCTTGTGTTACAAGGCTCGCGAGGCTGAGGTTATAACAATAACTAATTAATAGAGTTGTTGGGAGATTACAGTGGAAAGTATAATAGGATTCCTCTCGTAGCAACATGAATAGATACCCAACGGGTAATTCGAAGTACAAGGAGATATATTTTTCATACTTTTTTTTTATTTATTTTATTTATTAAATTCTAGTGGTTAAGTTGATTTCTTAAGATTAGGAAGAAAAGGAGAAGAAAGATGAAAGAAGTGGAGGAATGGCACCTAGAGGATGATCGGCAGGGAAGGCAAGTAAAGCAAAGGTGCTTTCCCCTTAGGAAAGGGGCATTCAGCGAGCAGCAGAAAGAATGAAGTCAAGAGGAGATCGCTTTCTTGCCCCCTGTTCATAGTAAGGGAGGGAGAATCCCGATAAGGAACTGCAAGCGAAGCAGACAGCAATTGAATTCCCATTCAGCCCAGAGGACAGTCTTCTCGTCAGGTGGGGGAAAAGAGATCAGATCCGACTTGGCAGGCGTGCTTGGGGAGAAGGGAAGCCCATTGGTGAAACAAAAGTGAGTCTGTTTAATGTCCGAGAGCATGTTTTTTTTAAGAGATGCCACGAACGCAGTAAGGAGAAAAATAGGTTTATGACAGCACATCACAGACAAAGAAAGAAACACTTCTTTCAGGTTAGGTTTTGTTTGGTGGCCCATTAAGCGATTCCCTGAATAAGAAAACACGGTCATTGGATTCGTATAGGTACACAGGCAGGGTAATTCAGGATGAAAGCCAAAATTGCATAAGGGAGCGGTAAATAAATGCTCATAGGGACCCAGGTGTCAAATTTCGTGGAATTAGTAGGAGTGACCATTCAGCAACGGATTGTTAGGGGTGCACGAATGAAGTGGTGTTTGCATGCCCCTCTAATGAATCAAGAATTGGAGGAGTACGGATTAAATCCACCCAGAAAGTTTTGGGAGGTTACCTAATTATTAAATAATTTTGGCCGGACTTTCATATTGGATCCCCAGAGAAAAGAATGTAATCCCGACAGGATTGGATGAGATGTCAGAAGGAAACTTTGGTCGGAGGTTACAACAAGAAATCAAGAGGCATTACTTACTTAATTTTTGCGCAAGTAGGTCGTTTCTGACCTCTCGCAGGTTAAGCATTAGTCAAGTTTGTTTTTTTTTTAAAGTTTGGCACACAAGACGCCTGAGTCTTTCTTCATGATGCCGTTTCCCATTTTGCGACGAGGAGCACTGATGATAAGCAGCGGATCTACAGCAATACGGGAGTAGAACATTAGCCACTCGAAAACAAAACAGGATTTTCACCCGCCCGGCAGCTGATCTTATGGAGGAAGGAGACCGATTTCTATAATCGAGCAAGGCAGCTTTATCATACATGAGACCGGCCGATGACAAAAAAAGCTGAACTTTTTAACTGGGTGGAAAATTGGGACACGCGAACGCGCTGTGAGCAAATTCAAATACAGCATATATACAATATTTAAGAGTACGCTAGCCATATGGAATTATTTTCTGTAAATTATGTAAGTAAATATTAAAGTGAAGCACATTATTATATTCAAAATAGAAAAGTAGGGATTTAAGAACAAAATAAAATGAAATATTTAAAAAAATCAGATTTAAAACTTACATGTGAATCTTTACTAGCTAAATCCCGAGGTGAAAAGTATTTGTCTAGGAAAGTTTGTGAATTTAGTCAAGCAATTAGAAACTTGCAAGAATTAGAAACATATATCCACAGCTTAGTTTTTAGTCATTGAAGAAGTCAATAAAGTATTTCTCAATGTAACTTTATAAAATGGCTTGCAAAATTTTTTGCTTGCATTGTGAATATGGTGACATGAATCTCCATCAACGTCAAGCAAGTGGGGAGATTTTCTCTACCGAATTCTTGTTTTTAACCCTGTTTTTGAGCCTCTCATGACACATTCTTTCCACTTAGCTTTCAAACAAGCAAAACAAATTCCTTCTTAGGAAGAAAGAAT
Source organism: Macrothele yani (assembly GCA_039090855.1). Classification (NCBI taxonomy): domain Eukaryota; kingdom Metazoa; phylum Arthropoda; class Arachnida; order Araneae; family Macrothelidae; genus Macrothele; species Macrothele yani. The sequence continues at coordinate 67,532,484 of CM077028.1, read as the reverse complement.
GGAAAAAAAAAAAAAACGGAAAGCTGCGTCACGAACTTTTTAGAGGCTTCGGCCCGACGTAATACTGGCCCGAAGCCGTGCCTCCCCCCCCCCCCACCACCACCACCACCACCACTTAGCTTTCAAACATGCAAAACACATTCTTCCTTAGAAAAAAAAAAAGGAAAGAAACGGAGTTGCGTCACGAACTTTGTTCAGCGGCTTCGGGCCGACGTTATCCTAGCCGGGCGCCGTGCTTTCTTTCCACTAAGTTTTCAAACAAGCAGAACACATTCCTCCTCCTTAGAAAAAAAAAAAAAAAGGTTCGTCACGAACATGGTTCAGAGGCATCGGGCAGAAGCAATTCCGGGCAACAGCGAAAGCACGTCCGAACCAACGTAATTCCGGATCACGGCAAAAGCACATCCGAACTAACGTAATTCCGGATCACGGCAAAAGAAGCACATCCGAACTAACGTAATTCCGGATCACGGCAAAAGAAGACCGCCAGGCCTACATAATCCCGCGGCGTGGCGCCATTCTTCCTTTCCACTTAGCTTTCAAACAAGCAAAACAAATTCCTTCTCTTCAGGGGGGGGGTAGAACGAATTTAAGAAAAGAAAGCTGCGTCACGAACTTTATTTAGACGCTTCAGGTCGACGTAATCCCGGGCCACGGCGAAAGAAGCACGACGGGCATTTTTTTTTTTTGTTGTTCACACTTTGAAACAAGCAAATCAAATTCCACCACTTCAGAAAAAAAAAAAAAAAAAAAGACAAAGGGCTGTGTTACGAACTTTGTTCAGAGGCTTTTACGTCGATTATTTACAAAATCAGTAAAACTTTCTTAATAACAGCGAAAATCTGAATATCCATAATTTTTTTGTTAGTCACCCGTAATCCCGGGGGAAATCCGTAATAATTACGGAGATTCCGTATTTTTTGGCATCCTCCGTAGGAAGAGGATTCACGAGAGCTTCGATTCTCGAACGATCTCAGAAAAGCGGGGAACGCATTCGGGTACATTTGCAAATTACAAGAGAGAGTTTCTGGCGATGACGTCACGGATAGAATCAAGCGGATAGTTTGGCCCTGATAGAATGCAGAGTGGCGATTTCCCGCAAGACACGGAAAGGGCTGTGGTAGTTTCCCTAACGCACGAAGTAGGCGGAGCTTCCCCCTTTGTGCTGCGATGCTCAAGTGACTGACATCCCATCCATTGTTGACAGCAGTAAACGAATTGAGCTCCTGACTCCACCCTCCAACATTTCTTCTTGCCCCCCACGTCTGCTCCAAAAACAACGCTTTCAGCTAGAAAGCGCTTAGTTCTTTTACTCCACAAAAAAGCGGAATCGCGCCTTCCGCTTTTTTTTTTATTTTTCTATAGAACGACGACCCCCCCCCCCCTAAAAATCCTGAAAAATTTCTCTTCATTTTTGCAATGACCTCTAGAATGACCAAAATGATGCCGAAAAAAGCGGAATTCCGCGAATTCGCGGAAGAATCTCATGTATGCTTTATACAGAAGTGTTACGTGAGATGGATCATATCAATATGACAAATGAAAGAACTTTCTAAATCCAGAACTTTATTGCTTAACGACGACTACCTCCTTGTGGCCTGATAGCAACGGTGAGGAAGAAAAGGTAAAAGCATGAATTCACATCATATTACTCTTTTTCTCCCAGAGTTGCATATACTTATACGCACATATTTATAATATTGAGTGCAGTTAATTTATCATGAGATTAAAAGTAAAGTTAATATTTTGTGTTCACTGAGGGATGGTGAAGGGAAAGCATGCACAAGGGAGAGGGCATAATAAATGATTTGATTGATTGATTGAAGGTTTAACGACCACTGTGAGCAACTCAATGGGCTATAAGCAATCGCCCATCCCTAATTTAGGGTCACTGGTTCCAGGGAAGGGGGAGAGCAAGTGCCGTAAGACAAACACAACAGCCATGCCTCGCTGGGATTTGAACCCTGCTAGGATGAATGGTCATAAGCCAGAGCTTAGACCACTGTGCCACCAGGGTAGCTCATAATAAATGCGGAAACTACCGGATAGGAATTAAGAGTTTCCAGGGATATTTAGTAGTGGGGAGAAAGAGTGCTATGAGGATGGACCAGAATGGAGAATTTGTCTTGCATTAACTTGTGGTACAAATATAACTGATATAGGATAAATTTGTGAAATATACATACATTATCTTATCTAAAATCAGTATGTATTGTGTTTTGTGTGTGTGTGGTTTTTTTTTTTTTTTTTTTGAAGATAACTGGATAAACACAAGGGTCCTGAAACCTGTAATAATTTTTAACAAAACATTGAAATTTCACCGAATAAACCATCGTTAAGTTTTTAGAAATATTTCTTCGTCACTTCTTTAACAGTATCACGTTTATTTCTTCTACCTCATATGCTCTGTTATGAATCTGATTTAATATGTTTTCCAAATTACTGCATCTATTTTCACATGTTTACACTTTCGGAAATTGAAGATGAAGAAGTAACGATAAGATTTAGTTCAGAAAGAAAAATACTAAATAAAAATTTTATTTCTTACAGATATCCAAACCCTTATATATGCACGTTTAGAATTTTGCTCACATTTATCATAGCTAAGTTGAAGGTTTTCTTAATACGAATATTTGTTCAAAATTGACGATCATGGTAAACATTGCGGCATATGTAAGAGCTATGATACCCATAGGACACTGCTTGTGAAACACAACGCCCGTATCAGAGGTTGAGTATGTGTTGGCCTGACACTGGGAGAATGCAGACTCATAATCTGATGAAATTTCCAAACAAGGGCGGGTCCCAAGATTCCACATCCCGGGGTTGGACCAGCCTTAGTTTGTCAGGACACTAATTCGCTCAAGTTTAGAATATCCACATTCAGAGCAATAATTAGTCAAGTTTGGCGACAACACTTGGTAGTGGCAGCATGTGGATTCGATCATGTAATGACATCTACATCGGCCTTCATGATGCATTGCGGTAATCACCTTCGCAATGTATCCTAGTTCCGTCAGTAAAAAAAAACGTAACATTGATGTAAAATTCGCATCAGGTTTTCACAATGTATTGATAGATCGCACAGCCCTAGCGGTTGCTCTGTTTTTTTTTTTTCAAGTTTTTGCCTAACCATTCGCCAAATTCAGTTTCTTTTTTCGACACAACTTTATAATAAATAGTACAAAAAGGTAATCACCAATATTCCCACCAATTTTTTATTTTTTTCGTTGCCAAAACGATTTCTTTTTCTTTTTTTTTTTTTTTTTTTGCGAATTGCAAAGAATGCGATTAGCAGTGCAACCCTTGCATTTTTATGTGGCATAGACGCACAAATTTTTGTTAAAGTGACCTGTTACATGTAAGTACGTGCTTTACGTAATGCCAGTTACGCAATTTTCGGACAGCTTCAGAAATTCGGCCCTCGTCCAGTCCCGTCGATGCCGGATTTTCAAGGTTTTACTGTATATACACAACAGAAATAATTTATGCCAAGTGATTCTAGTCATGACTAAACTTATGTGCACCTTTTATGAATTTGTAGAAAAATTGTTTGCTTGCATAAGTTGAACTTGTATTCGATTAATTTTAGTAAAGCACACTCAAGTTTATGATATGTTGCTGTTTTCTCCAGGTCGATTTTCAGCAAGTCAGGGCCCGATTTTTCTTGAATTCCGCCTGTCAAAACCATCAAATATCCATGCATTTTTGTTCCAAGAATGTATCATTTCTCATACTTACTTCCTTTCGATTCCTTTTAAGTAAGTATACATGGATGAACAAACACCCATGGGGGGAGGGGGAAAAGGAGTCAAGAATAAGTCAAGCCAATTAAAAATGCCTATTCTTCATTTGCTGATTTTTGTCCCAATTCAAGGTTGGTGATTACCTTCATTTTTCTTCCTTCCTCTTCATGCCTTGTGAATTCTCATGGAAATGCATTAACATGTTATACAGTATGTCGTCCTGAATTTAATTTTTTTCTCTGTGAAAATTGAGTAAATTTTGTGGATAATGTAAGTGCATTGAATGTGTACATTAACGGTAATGGTGGTGATGTGTAATAATAATAGTGCTTGGATAATTGTAGAATAATGTTTTTTTTTGTTTTGTTTTTTGTACTAGTGCTTTAATGTATCGTATTAATTTCTTGTAACTTAGTAATTATTTGCATTTATTATTTTAACAAGTGGGAAAATTAATATTGCCGTAGAAATATCATAATGTATTTAAATTGGTGCATATCCTGTTAGTATCAGAGTGGCCAGGATATCTGTATGCTTGGAAACACAACTATTGTTTCTTCTGCATCTTAGTTTCTTGTGCACGTTGTAATAATAAGTAAAACAAAAGGGAGTTCGTTCTGCAGCTCTCTCTCTCTCGTTTTTTTCAATATTACCCTACTAAGAAATCAAAACTATAATTGTATATGAGTATGATATGTAATACTGTATTTGTCTAGTGATTTCCGAGTGTATTTCTTATTTTTAAGTGTGCCAGTTAACATTGAGAAAGACCTGAATTCTTTCCGCCATTTATTTTTGTTCTGGTTTCCTTTAGGTCGTCAGAAAAAAAAAAAACGTTCGTGGAAATTTTAATGTAAACTTGCTTAACCTTTGCATTTCCCTATTCCCCTTTTGAGATTCCCAGAATTTGTCAAAGGTCAGCCAGTGTAACCTTGATACGCATCCAAAGCTCCACGGTCCGAGCTGGGCGAAGAGTCATTTTTATTTTTTTATGTTGTTGTTAGGGTGAACCTGCCTGTGTGCAAAAAAGTGTAGCAAGCATGTAAAGCAAAAACAAACAAAACAAAAATTCCGTAATAGGAGTGAAATAGGCTAGCAGTCCACTGTCTTTTTTTTTATTTTATTTTTTTAGCCTGAAAAACAAGTATGATAACTACAAAGTGTATTAGTGTTTAAACATTGTGTATGTGCCTATCTGCGTATTAAGTGTTGGTAAAGAAAAAAGTATTTAAGTTTGAAGTATTTGACCAGTTGAGCTGATATCAGCCATGTTCTAAATTTGTGAAAAATCATTTTTGAAAATTGAAATAATAGCCAAATTCATTTTTTTTTTTTTTACTTTATTGAAATCAGTGTTGCTGTGTGCCTATTTCATTATTGAAAGACAACCAATGTCATAATTCGTTCAATCATGTGTCCAAGGCATAAACCTTAAGAGCCTTTGCATTTACCCAAATCAAAATCCATTTAGGACTTTAATACCGTTTCGAAATTTTGGGTAGCTTTGTTATGAGAAAATTAAGGCTATAACAGCCAGTGTTATGAGCAAGCTTAAGCTCTAGTGATTACCTTACATTACTTTCCTTTTTGTCTTCAAATAAATGCAGCTGAAGTAGGCTTTTTAAACTTACACATGAGTCAGTACATGTTTTGTGTCCTGCATTGTATGTTCTTTGGTGGTGCCAAGTGAGCAAAATCACCCCTGCAACTGGCAGGGCTTTTTCCACAGGAAACAATCATTGGGTAAGCTTTTTGTTAGTCATTTCGCCAGTGTTCTTCCACTAACTTGATCACGTGCTAAATTTTAGAGAGTTGTGTTGTTCGAGTATTTTTGCATTAAGATTTTTTGGTGACCAACATTCACCCAAAATGCTTAGATCAAAATATTCTTCATTTTCATTATAGTTTTTTTCGATATCAATTGGTTTTCCGTGAACATAATTTATTTTTGAACATCATAATTTATGAGATCTCGTTTATATATTTAATATTTACTACCGTAGTACCTAATAATTTCAAACAGATATCTAGATGTAAAAAAAGCCTGAAAAGAAATTGTATTACCTTCATTATAGCTATTTCTTTGTCTTGTTGCTGAACAGTACTCGTTAACTGTCGGATCGCATCTATAAAAAATATATTAGCAGAATTTTAGCTTAAATAACTAACTATATAAACATATATATATATATTTTAATTTCAACCATCAATCCTGTTTCTTTTTGCCAAATATTGCAAACTTAGATAAAATGATGTGCCTAGTTTTGCACAAGAAAAAGCATGACTGGAATGAAAAGGACATATTTTAGTGATAAAATATACACTATCAATTACATATAGACATAGCAGCACATATAAAAATTGGAAAGGGGTGGAGACAAGGTTACACCATATCCCCCAAGTTATTTGATGCCGCATTACATAATGCCTTTCAATCACCAAACTGGAAAGACAAAGAGAAATGACTGACGGAGATGGATTAACCCACCTACCATTTTGCTGACCAAATCGTCATTTTTGCAAGTACCCGTTCACAGCTACAGAGCATGACTGCTGACAAGAGTAAAGAGATGGGATTAAAAATAAACTTGCATAAAACAAAACTGATGTAATATGCTTTTACGACAACTGAAGATTTTGTGGTTGATGGGGTACATTTGGAAATAACTGATGCCTACATCTACCTTGGACAACAGGTATCAAACAAGGATCACATCAAAGAAGAAAGTAAAAGGCCTATAAATTTTGACTGAGTATATTAGGATTTGGAAGAAACAGTACAATTTTTAAGAGAAATTTACCATATATTTAAAGAAAAGTGTTTAATCAATGTATCCTTCCAGTTCTTACTTATGGTTTAAAGACATGAACCTTAATTAACTAAAAACAATACCACACAGATGGTGGAAAACTCAAAGAAGCTTGGAGAGATACATGCTTGGTGTATCCAAGAAAGATAGGAAGAAGAATTCGTGGATCAGGAAAATGGCAAGAGTGGATGACAGCATGGTCAAAGTAAAGAGGGAATGGGCTGGACATATTGCTAGAAGAACTAACTCCCATTGGACAACTGAAATACTAGACTGAATACTAAATACTAAGTTTTATAATACATTGGGACCTTGACCCAAAGATTTTTAGTGTAAGGAGCAGGCCCCAATAGCGAATGTGTTAAACTGTATGTCTGGATTAAAATGAAAGCATAACACACTTATCAAGCAAATGAAAGGTTCAAAGGTTCAATTCTATTCACTTGCATCAAAAGATATTAGCAGAAGATGCAGGACTCAGTAAAAGGCCTCCTCTGGGGTTCGATCCCAGCAGTGCCGGAATACAATTTTTCAGTCGCTATGCGTTGTTTAAAAAATAACGTGGAAAGAGTGATGACATCGTCCATTTACGTCCATTTATATATTAAGGACTCATACTGATTTTTGGAAGTCCATTTTAAGAAGCTTTCTAGGAGTCTGAAACCTATTTGCGGTGAGTTGAAGATGACATTAGAACTCTTTAAAACCTTTTTCTCTGAAAATGTGTGGTTTTCCATTTCTCAGTTTTTGCTATATCAACAGACAAAACGAGCAAGCATTTTTAATTTTGTTTACAAAAAATTTAAAGTTCAAAATCAGAACTTCGACACCTTGTCGCCATCTTTTTGTTCCCCGTAATGTCATTTTCTCTGTGCAGTAAAAACTAATTAGCATTTGTGAACATTAATTTCCCTTTAAACAAAAGAAAAAAATGTTGTTCTGCACTCTGATATACCAAGGCATGACTAAGGAACAGGAAAATACATATTTTTAATGAAATTAAACATCAAAAATCAATACTGCATGTATTGCTTACTCTGCTGTGAAAGCAATTTTATAGATCATGGAAATGGATCAGATTCTATCACAGACACATTAAAGTGTGGATTTTGAAATTTACTTTTACTTCAAAAAGGGAAAGGGGACAAGAATACTTGCTTAACTGATTGGTTTTGAAGAAGATACAGTTAGAAATAGAAAAACATGCATTTCATTAGAAAAAATTCTTAAAGAGTATGTAGTTCTTTTTCATTATTACCAAAGATAATGACAATGAGCAACATGATCAGAAAAATATTTAAAAAAGAATATAATAAAGAAGAGAAATGAAAAAAAAAAAGCAGCTTGGCCAAAAACTTCAAAGTCTAGAAAATCATGGATCCTTCTCATCCCTGCTAAAATAATAATTTCAGGAGGTTAGAAACATTGTCAATCGGCCAACTGCATGAAGACATCCAAAAAATATAAAAAAAAAAAAAAAAAAAAACATTGGACAGATGTCACAAAATTAAAAACATCTGATAAACAATACCAAAAATATTTAAATAAATGTTAGAATCTTGAAAGCATGAAAATAAACTTCACACAGATGTTAACTTAAAATTTCAATTTCCATAGTACTTTTAGTTTCCCAAACGCCATAGTGGACCAATGATTTCTGTACTGTCTAGGTCTTCCCTGATGCAATGACAAGGCATGTGATGAAATTTATCCGATCACACGGTCTGTTGCTCATCTTGTCGGAAGAGAACTAAGTCCAAGTTAGCTGGAAAAGGTGAACTCAAAACAGCTTTCAGCAGAAAAGAAAATTGCAAATTTTGAGGGGGCACAGTAGGAAAAGTCTATTTCTCGCCCGCTAAATGAGCAATAGAAGACTAGAAAAAGTCTGAAGTACAATAGTCTCTGGGGATCAAAATAAAATATTTAGGGATTTTTCCCGGAGTCTGAGGAGAAATAAGAAGAAAAAGGCCCATTTAAGGGGATCTTAAATTCCTGGAAGCATAAGAACCCTGGAAATAGCACTTTCCCCATTAAACCTACCTACCTCTCTTTTTCTTTCTTTCTTTCTCTCTCTCTCTCTCTCTCTCTCTCTCTCTCTCTCTCTCTCTCTCTCTCTCTCTCTCTCTCTCTCTCCCCCTCTCTCTCCCTGCAATATATGTGTGTATCAATCTTTCTTTCTCTCTCTCAGTGAAAGAGAGAAAGAAAGATTGATACACATATATATTGCAAAAGAATAAAATTTTCAATAGAACTTAGAACTGCATCATAAACTTACTACATGTGCCATTTCTATGTCAGTAATGTAAAATATCTATAATACATGAGTTACCTTCAATGAATAGTTATATGCAAATTTTAATACCATGCTAGTACAAGAAACCTGAAAACATTCATTGACCTTCAATAAACAAAAACATTTTATTCACTTCTACTACAATAACATAGAGAAAAAATTTCTTCAAATAACAATTACACTGTGATTCAATTTAAAACACAAAAATGAATGCACAACACATATGAGAGGAATCATGTCATGCTACAGCTGTGAGTGTGAGAGAGAGAGAGAGAGAGAGAGAGAGGGGGGGCTCTTACCTGCGCACAATGCCCTGTAATGTTCGCGCATGAGCAAAAACTCATGGGCAAAACAGAACTTCAAAGCATTCAAATAATACACAATTTAAGCTTGGTAGTGCCATTAGCATATCTGATGAATTCTAATATGTTTAAGCCCAATCAACACAAAAATTACAAAATGACCACAATTTCTTTTCTTATTTGCAAGGGAGTAACTGAAATTAATATATCATTGCTCATTACTGCATCAATGTTGTGAGGACACAATTTCAAAACTTGTTTCACCAAAGTACTGTTGCACTGGGAAATCCTGACTAACAACTGCTACATCTCAGTTAAGAACAATTCAAACTTTAAATACATATCGACTTCTTCACACTGCATAACAGATTCTATTGGAGTCAAAGCATCATTGTGTTTAAAAAAAAAGTAATTTAATTACAATGGAATAAAATAAACTATGCACATTTCTTCAACAGCAAAGATTGGGATTAAAAATTGAATTACATTTCAATTTTTAAAATCCCAATGAAAAATTACATTTGGATCACACAAGCTTTAAAAGCACTATTACATATTTATGCATAGTAATATATATACAGAGAAACACAGTAGGGAGAACACTGTGACAAAGTTCAGAAGGCTGTGAAATGAATTAAAAAATACTAACCAATGTGTTTTTTCTCTTGCTCATCTTTAGCTCCTAATGATTTCCTAAGTCTCTCAACTTCTTTTACATTGTCATCAAGTTTTTCTCTAGGAGAGCCAAAAAATAAAATGCATTAGAACAATCTACAGACTAAATAACATTTTTAAAATGTTTAACCAAGTTGCTAAGATTTAAGAGTAACAAGCAATATACGAGTATATGAGGGGTATTCGGAAAGTAATGCTTCTGCACAGCTATCTAGAGCAAGAGGTGTGACCTTGAAGCAGAGATTTCCTGACTTGATCATTGTTCCGTTTTATTCCGACTTGATCATTGTTCCATACTTTTTAAAGTTCAATTTCTCTGAAAATCCATGATTTCCCATTGCTTAGTCACATCTTGCTATATCAACAAAAACAAAAAGAACAAGCATTTTCGATTTTATTAACAAAAAATTAAACTTCAAAATCGAAACTTTGACTCTCCTTTGAAATTTTTTGTTCCACGTCAAGTTGTTTTCTCTCACGGTGAGCATGCAGTAGCATTTTTTAACATTAATTTCACTTTAGATAGAGGAAAAAACACTTGTTACCCCCTGATATGGCAAGAAGGATTAAGGAATGCGAGAACACGTGTTTTAAACGAACTAAATATCAAAAAACAGTAAAGCACATCATTGCTTACTCTGCTATGAAAACAATTTCACGGGTCACATTGAGATTTTTGATTTCTGCAGTACATTCAGTTACCTGTTCTCCACAGCTGACCAATGATTTCCATAGTGACTACAAAGAATTTGCAGCTCTTGGAGTGTCTGGATCTTTTCCAAAGCAATGCTTAGACATGTGACAAAGTTTATCCAATCACTCTTGTTGCTCACCCCATCAGTGAAGGACCAACTGCACATCAGCTGGGAAAGGTCAATTCAAAATAACTTCCAGCAGATGAAGGAAAATGATGAGTTTCAAAAACAAAAACAAAACAAAAAAAAGTGGGGAGGAGGTCACCTACCACCCACTAAATGAGCAATGGAACACATACGAAAAAAAAATCTGAAGTACAATTATTTCTAGGATTCAAAATTTTTTTCCAGGAGTCTAAGGGGTAAAAAAAGAGGAAATCCCCATTTCAGGAGTTTCCCTTTCCAAGAGACATGCAAACCATGCTTGATAAACATAATGGTTTGCACTGTATTTAGGTCAAAATGGATGATTTGTTTGTTTTCACCCATGTTGATGAAGCTTGTGAAACAATGAGCAGTTATCAAGTTTTTGACATATGAAAATGAAACTTCCACTGGAATTCAACGCTGTTTATTGCCTTTTTATGTTGAAAATATTGTAGACCTAAGTATTGCGCCTTGTTGGGAGAGAAAAATCAAGGAATAGTGGCAGAAACCTGGACATGAAAAACCAGCTACAGTCTGAAAGGTATGTCACTGAAACTCAGTATGTGAACAGACAAAAAGTCAATTAACTTAAAACACTTCCTTTTAATGGCATAGAACTCATATACAATTCGAACCGAGCTTTCACGAGGCTTTGTCTGGGCTAAGCTTTCAAAGCCTTCTTAGAGATAGCAACTTACAATGTTGTTACAATTCAAAAATTTTAATATCTCTAAGAAGGCTTTTGAAAGCTCAGCCCAGATGAAGCCTCCCGGTGGAGTGTGAAAACTCGGCTCTAATTGTGTATGAGTTCTATGCCATTAAAAGGAAGTGTTTTAGTTTATAAACGGTGTAAAGTATTCGATAAGTCAATTAACTTATTCAGAAAAATCGATGAATCAGTCAAAGAGCCATAGCAGAAAAGTTAAACACTAGTTTAGCTAGTAACAATGAGATTATTGCAGATTTGGGTAAAAAAAAAAAAAAAAAAAAACAGTGTTTGCTTGAATGGGTACCACATCAGCTTACACCCAAAGTGAAGACAGCAAGACAGGAAGCATATCAAAGATTACAAGCTTGCTATGAAAGCAATGGTCATGATTTTCTGTACAGCATGTGGTGAGAGCTGTGTCTATCACTATTTCATGGAAATGAAAAACCAATCACTTGAACATCATCACCCCAGTTCTCCCAGAAAGATAAATATTCAGGATTCAGCCTTCTACTGGAAAATGCATGCTTACCATTTTCTGCAACTACAGAGGCATTTACCAAGAGTACATATACAAAATATGAAAATCAACTCTGAGACTTACATGAACACCCTAAAGAAGTTGAGAAAAAAAAATCAATTTCATTTGTCAGGAAAAAAGTCCATGCTTCCTCACCACGATAACAACAGACTAAACACCAGTGCTGCCACTTCAGCAGCAATAAAGGGTGTCCGATTTCACGCTGTTCCACACTTCCCCTACAGCCCATATCAGACTTTTGTTTGTTTGCAGGACTCAAGAAACACTTCAAAGGAATTCATTTCATATGTAATAAAGCTGTTCAAGATGCCTTGAGAATATGATTTCATGAACAGCCTGAAGATAAGGTTTAAAAATAAATAACACATTCTGGGCTATATTTTGCTTTTTGTTTCATTTTGATACCTTGTTTGGAAGTAAAGATACAAGTGTGGATGCATTTTTTTTTCTCAACACCCAACGTAACTTCCTAAAACTGCAATGTTGCAGTGTTACATACATTTTCCTCATGCCACTATGCCCAGTCTCAAGAATGTAAAATAAATAAATAAATAAATAAATAAATAAATAAATACATACATACATACATACATACATACATACATACATACATACATACATACATCATCATCATCATCATCATTGTCAACCATTATCAATCCACTGCTGGACGAAGGTCTCCCCAAGTTTCCTCCACAACGGTCTGTCTTGTGCCAGTCTCCTCCATGTCACCCCTGCATACTTCCGAATTTCATCCACCCATCTCCCATGTGGTCTTCTTCTGGGTCTTTTCCTGTCCCTTGGAATCCAATCTAAAATTTCAGCTGTCCATCGATGATCTGTCCTTCTGGCAGTATGTCCAGCCCATTGCCATTTCAGGGATTTAACTCTGATCATGATGTCTTCCACTCTTGTCATTTTTCGGATCCACGAGTTCCTCTTCTTATCTCTCCTGGTTACACCAAGCATGCACCTCTCCATGCTTCTTTGAGTTGTCTGCAGCCTTTGTATGTCTCTTTTAGTTAAGGTCCACGTCTCCGCACCATACGTAAGCACTGGAAGGATGCATTGATCAAACACTTTTCTTTTAAGACATAATGGCATATTGCTCTTGAAAATTATGCTGTTTCTTCCAAAAGCTCTCCAGGCAAGTTTTGTACGCCGATTAATTTCTTCATCAATGTGACCCTCACTTGATATCTGCTGTCCAAGATAAACGTACGTGTCTGTTATCTCCAGCTTTTCTCCATCAATCGATAAATCTTCATTTCTTGTAAAAGCATTGAACATCACTTTTGTCTTCTGAAAGTTCATTTTTAATCCCACTTCTTTACTCTTGTCAGCAAGTTCCTGGATCATACTCTGCAGCTCTGATGGGGTAGTTGCAAAAATGACTACGTCATCAGCAAAACGAAGGTGGGTTAGATAATCTCCATTAATCTTTATCCCCTTGTTTTCCCAGCTCAGTGACTGAAAACACCCTCCAATGTGGCATTAAAGAGCTTCGGAGATATGGTGTCACCTTGTCTCACTCCCTTTCCAATTTTTACGTGTGTTGTATTTTCAAACAGCCGAATCTTTGCACTTGCATTTTCATAGATGTTATTAATAATATTAATGTATGCATCTTCAATACCGCAGGTTTTCAGAGCCATTGTAACTGCTGATGGTTTCACCGAATCAAAGGCTTTTTCATAATCGATAAAAGCCATGCACAATGGAAGTTCATATTCCTCGCTCTTTCAATTAGTTCTCTCAGCACGTGGATATGATCTATTGTGCTGTAGCCACTCCTGAATCCAGCTTGTTCTCTCGGTTGAGCCATGTCCAGTGTTACCTTCAAGCGGTGTGAAAGAACTTTAGTGAAGATTTTATAAACTACTGATAGGAGGCTGATAGGTCTGTAGTTTCCGAGATCCTCAATGTCACCTTTCTTATGTAGCAGGATCATTGTAGCGGTGTTCCAATCCTCAGGAATCTTTCCTTCATTAAGGCATCGAGTGAAAATTTGGGCGAGTACTGTTTCGATTTCTCCACTTGCTTCTTGTATGATGTCTACAGTAATTCCATCTTCTCCTGGAGCTTTTCCTCGCTTCATGTTCTTGATTGCATGTGCAACTTCTGCTGGAAGGACTGGAGGAACTCTGGTACTGGTATCTTTCATGATGTCTGGAGTGCATATATCATCCCTTTCATATAATTTGGAGTAGAAATCTTTCACTCTTGTCAAAATTTCGCCTCTATTTCTTGTTACAGAACCATCTTCTTTTCTCAGTGCCATAATCTGTTTTCTTCCCTTACTGAGATGTCCCTTTGCTATCTTTAGGCTTTGGTTGTTTTCAATTAAGCTTTCCTCACTAGTTCACAGTTGAATTTCCTTACGTCTTCAGTGATACTTTTTCTTACTGTCTTGCATAGCTCTATTATTCCACTTTGGAAGTCACATCTTCTTTAGTTGTCCTCATCTCTCTTCTTTTTTGCATCAACATTTTGGTTTTTCCTGATAATTTGTTCACATGCAACTTGTTCTTAGACCCAGCTAATTTTGTTGCTGTTTCCATAAGAGCTTTGGTTACTTTTCTGTTAACTTCAGAGATGTCCACTTCTTCCGATGTTAGGCCTTCTAAAGCAGAGAACCTGTTCTTCAGTTCTAACTTGAAGGTATTATGGTGTTTTTTAAGGTTGGTTATGTCAATAGATTTTGTTTGTCCTATGAGCTTGCCACGTTCAAGTTTAGTGTGTTCAGGTGCATCTTACATCTCACCAATCTATGGTCACTACCTGTGTTGAACTTGTTTAGCACACTGCAGTCTTCTATGATGAATTTTTGTTACACATAATAAAATCAATTTCACTTGTCGTCCCATTTGGATGTCTCCATGTCCATTTCCTGTGTGGCTTTTTCTTGAAGAAGGAGTTCAAGATGAAAAACCCTTCTGCCTCTGCAAACTCAACGAGAGTATTTCCACGCTGGTTTCTGTTGCCATGACCGAATTTACCTACCGAGGTTTCATTCTGTTGCCGTTGCCCTATTTTTGCATTGAAATCTCCCATAATTATTTTCAAGTGCTGCTTACCTTTATTATTTAGATGACAAATTTCCTCATAAAATTCTTCAATTTCTTCTTCAGGATGACTTGTGGTGGGTGCATAAGTTTGAATAATCTGAGCCTGGTATCTTTTCGAGAGTTGGATAACAAGTCGTGCAGCTCTGTCAGAGGGAACTTTCAACTTCTACAACTTTATCCTTCAGTTTCTTGTTTATTATAAATCCAACACCACTAGTTCTGCCAGTATCTGTCCCACGATAGTAGAAGAGATGTCCACTTTTCAGTTCGATGAGATCTTCTCCTTTTCTCCTTACCTCACTTAGCCCCACGATGTCCCACTTGATCCTTTGTAGTTCCTCTTCCAATTCAAGAAGCCTTGAATCAGAAGATAGGGAGCGTCCATTGTAAGTAGCCAAGGTCAGCATCAGATGGCAGCCTAGTCCGCCGGTCCTCCGGGGGATTCTTAGCACCTCTGCCTTCATGTCGCACTGGCCGCTGCCTTGGCCAGGTACATTCCAGCTGCCGGAGACTGAGGGCCAAGATTTAAGTTGTGGAATCATTTTGGAGGGGTTTGGCCATAACTCACCACGCTGGCCAAGCGGGTTGGTGAGTGTGGGATAGCATTTCCTCTGATCCCGATGGTATAGTTATACCGCTATGGGCGGTCGTCAGAGCCCCTTTAGTGGGAACAGGATGCACCACGAGAAGGCGGGGTTGACATTTGTCAAGGAGAGGCTGTGATGTTACGCATCACCTGACCTTACTTACTTACTTACATACATACATACATACATACATACATACATACATACATACATACATACATACATACATACATACATACATACATACATACATACATACATACATACATACATACATACATACATACATACATACATACATACATACATACATACATACATACATACATACATACATACATACATACATACATACATACATACATACATACATACATACATACATACATACATACATACATACATACATACATACATACATACATACATACATACATACATACATACATACATACATACATACATACATACATACATACATACATACATACATACATACATACATACATACATACATACATACATACATACATACATACATACATACATACATACATACATACATACATACATACATACATACATACATACATACATACATACATACATACATACATACATACATACATACATACATACATACATACATACATACATACATACATACATACATACATACATACATACATACATACATACATACATACATACATACATACATACATACATACATACATACATACATACATACATACATACATACATACATACATACATACATACATACATACATACATACATACATACATACATACATACATACATACATACATACATACATACATACATACATACATACATACATACATACATACATACATACATACATACATACATACATACATACATACATACATACATACATACATACATACATACATACATACATACATACATACATACATACATACATACATACATACATACATACATACATACATACATACATACATACATACATACATACATACATACATACATACATACATACATACATACATACATACATACATACATACATACATACATACATACATACATACATACATACATACATACATACATACATACATACATACATACATACATACATATCACTAAGCTGTTCTCTGAGATTCAGAGGTTAGCTCCAAAAAGAAATACAAACTACCCAATATTTTCACTTACTGTTGCTGTATCAAACTTCATTTACAGCGATCTTGACATACAACTCGGGTTTCACTGATATCCATTACACTCCGTACACAAGATCTCTTATACTTCATACTCATAATCTTTTTTCTCATGCAGACACTCCTGAATCTGATCCACCCATATCTTCCTTGGCCTTCCTCTGCCTTTCCTTCCTGCCACTTGGGCTAAAAAGATTTTCTTATTAAGCATCTCATCACTCACTCTTTCAACATGGCCAAACCACCAAAGCATATTAGTCTTCACCTTGCTAACAACATTTTGCTTCACATCACACAACTGCAACACCGTGTCTTGCCACAAACCCCCTGTAAATAACGCATTTCTCCAGCACACAAATGACTTCTATGCTTCTTCTGTAGCACCCAGGTTTTGCTACCATACATCAGAGTAGGAACAATTACACTTTCACAAACAGTCATGCAGAACTCTCTTGAGAAACCATCATTCCTGTGAAAACCTCCCAGAGCAGCTATGACTTTCAAAGAAGAGTTCACTCGCCTACTAATTTCGCCATCCAATTTGTTCTCTCTGTTAAACATGCTTCCTAAATACACAAACTCACTCACCTGGTCAATCAGAGCACCATTTATACTTCCATTACATTCAGTGCTGCCAGTTCCTCTCTCAAAGACCATAACTTTGATTTTTCCCTTATTTATACTCAGTTTGAATTTCATGCAATCTTCGTACAAGAGGTGCCAGCTAGTTCTGTGTGACATTGGTGAAAAGACCCCAACTCACTGGGTTTTGTTCCAGAATACTTAGGTTGAATGACCAACTGGAACCGTCAGCTGTGGGACAATCCCCCACACTGATGTACTTACCTGATTAAAAAGACAAAAAAGAAGAATGTAAAATGATAATCTAAAAAGCACCTTAGATGCTATCACACAATATTCAGTGCAATGGACCTGGAGTATATCAAATTTCATCATAGTATGGTGTTGCTGCCCTACATTAGCAAAAAGTTACTTAAACTATGTAAGTTATTCCCTCAATCGTAACCAGAGGCATAACTAGGCATTTCTGTGTGAGGGGCAAACCACAAATTATTGCACCCCCATCTGTCTTTTGATCTTCATATTGCTAATTTATTAGTGTATATCAGCATTTATATACACAAAAAGGTATGTTACTCGACAAAACAACATTGCAGTCTGACAAATTTTATCTCTACAGGGTAGGCACAATGGGACTGGTTGTGCGGCTCTTCTCAACTGCTTCGGAGATTTGGTACCACAATAAACGTCCCACATGCAGCTGGAAATCGTGGCTCCCAATCACAGTAATGATCAAATAGCTCCCAGAAAATCTTCAACGACGAGAAAAACTTTTTCTATTGAAATGCACATCCAACACACACCGTGTCTTCAATTTTGAACGTGAGTAATTGACATCCCCTGAAAATTTGAAGAAAAAATGTGAATTTTAATTTACCCGAACTGGAGAAGCATTTTATAATCTAATTCTGTAAATAGAAAAATGACAAAGTATGGCACAAAAATAACTGTACTTGAAATTAGTGTAAAAGTTTAAATTCCAATTTTAATCAGATTATAAACAGTGATTTTTGCGCGCTCTCTTGAGCTGCACCTGGGACAGCCACTTCACCTGCCCTGCCCTAGTTACGCCTCTGGTCATAACCTTGCTGGCTATCTGTGGGCTGAAACACCCTCAGTAATCACTGCTTCCATCCTATCTCACAAGAATAATCACAGCTTCCATCAATCACTAGATGGAAGCAGTAATTACTGCTTCCATCCTATCTCACAAGAATAATTCTAGGCATTATAACTGATTTACAAATTCTAGGAGCATTTTGTGAGAACTGTTTTTGGATATAGTGGAATTCAAAGAAACAAAGTTCAATTCCAAATAGAGGAAGGTAGCTAAAAAATTATTCTGTTGATGAATCAACAACACATGGCATGAAAGAAACTACATGAGGGGAAAAAAGAAATATTACAGAAGTTTATGTCTAGAAACTCCCAAATTACCATGGTATGGAAACAAAAAATAGAAAATAAAAATATTCTAATGTGTTAAAATTCATTTTTGAGCTCTTAAATTAAAGGCAAATAGTGAAAAGAAATGCAAATCTAATCTGAATCAAGAAACTATCTGTGAAACAAAGATTTAAAAAAAATTCATTCATGAGCCCTCAAAGTACCATGACACAGAAATGTGAAACACAATTTTTTTTTATTCCTGAATGCAAATTTTATTCCTGCACTCCAAAATTGAAAGAAACATGTAAATCTAATCAAGGTAAAACCACTTGAGGAGAAAAAAAAATGCCACCATAAGCTTCCTGTCATGGCACAGACATGGGAAATGTACAAAAAATAAATAAACATTAAAATGCGTGAAAATTGCATTTCTGTACCAAAATATTGAACAAAAATTGTAATATTACCTATTATACTTTGCACTACATTTAAGGGGATCGTTAGGATTTGTTTTATAATCATCTGTCACATTAATTAATTTAGAAAATATGAGTGGAGTCCCAAAAGTTTTGTTACTGTCTGAGCTACACAGTAATCCATGATGCCATGAGGCACAAACCTGTTTGACAGCTCAAACAGCATTGCATGCTGAAAGAAGTTTGCAATCATGAAATGGGAGACCGTCCACCTCAAACACTAACACCAACCAGGCTACGACAGACATCATAATACGAGATGATCACCATCTAACATGCTGTGCCATTGCCCAGCAGGTGCAGACTGGCATGGCACATGCCCATGAGATTATTCATGACACTCTTGGTTATTGGAAATTCACTGCCAAGTAAGTGCAACAACTGTAGGAAGAGCAGCTAAATCATCATGTCATGACCAGTCAGCAGTGGAAAAGCAAGCTGAGAAATGATCCTGCTTTACGGGATAGGGTAATCACGTATGGTTAAATGTAGTTTCACCATTATAATCTAGAGACAAAGTGGGAAGGGAATCATCACAATGGAAGTATCCAGGAATTTCTAGATCCAAGAAAGCCAAAGTGCAGTCCAGTGCAAGAAAAGCAATGTATCTCACATTTTTTGATAAAATGGGAGTGATCTAGAACCACTGCATTCCACAAAGACGAAATGTCACAGGTTCATACTATGCACATATCCAAAGACAGCATGAAAAGAAAAATTGTCAAAAAGCAGCCAGATTTCACACACACACACATGGGTTGAGCACTCCATCAAGACAGTGTTCCAATTCATCACTCTAAACATGCAAAATAAACAACTGTAAATATGGGCTTGGAAGTGATGTTCTATCCACCATATTCTCTATAACTTGCTCCATGTGATTTTTGCTTATTTCCCAAAGTCAAGAGACATTTCAGAGGCCAACATTTCTATTCCCATGCTGAGCTCCAAAATGCTGTGACAGGTGTTGAAGAAAGGCTTCACCTAAGCATTTACACAATGGAAGAAATGCTGGGACTCATGTACTGAACAGGAAGGATCATATTTTAAAGGGAAAATAGTTGCATGTAAGATGTAATAAATGTGATTTATTCATAGCAGCTAAAGTCTCGAAACTTTCAGAATAACCCTTGTAGTACATTTGATCAAGATTAAGCTATTTAAAAAAAGAGATTAAAAAAAGTACAAAAAAAAAACAAAAAAAAAACAAAAAAAAACAGTGTCCATGAGCTCCGGAAATCAATATGACCACCATGGCCAATACTGAAGTTAAATATGTTATACTACTTTTAAAGTCAGTGTGTTTTATTTATTTTATTTCTATTTCACTTTTTTTTTATTTTTTTGCTTGACAGAAAAACTTGGAACTCTTAACAAAAAAGCAAATTATTTTATTTTCAATAGCTTTTTTCCAAAAGACAAAAGATAATCATTATTGCAGCCAGCACACTCAATGAAAAATTTCTTCCTCCCACAGAAATATCAAAAGGTGATTTCCCTCTTCACTAACATCAATGAAAAAGGCATATTAAAAAAATTTATACTGATTGGCATCTTTGCTATTCTATATATTACAGGATTATTTCATGCAATTCTTAGCTTGTTGAAACTCAAAAAGCCATTGCAGTTGGGAAAACTGCTGCATGATCATTCAAAATCTGCAGCCTAAATTCTCACAGAACAAAAGTTTCATTCCCTAATACAAAATGCACTGGAGGGCAAAACTTAAAAAGTAAAATAACGCAATAAGTTGCAGCAGCACCCAAACAAAAATTAACTTAGGACCGTGTCTGAGAACAGGGGCAACAGCACATGTGTAATAAAGGAGCATGACATGAGAACAAAATGTGCTCATGCAGTCCAATAGCATCAGTTGAATGGAAGTCACCTGACAGTGTGCATAAGTGTTACAGATGTTCGACTGTGTTTGTTGTGTGCTAGAGACAACAAAATGGCCCATCAGGAACATATTGATGATTTTACTCTTGGTCACGTAATTGGTAGAGGCTCAAGGAGGGGTAAGTTATGATGAGTGTGGCCTAAGAGATCACTATCACCCATAGCATTGTACCACATGTGGGGTCAGCCTTCAGGATTGCAGGCACAGCTATGAGAAACTGGTGGTGGTGGTGCCCCCTCCCCCAGGATCGCTTCTGCTCCTACAGGCCAAGTGGGATTGACACCAGACAGCAAGTAACCTAGAAAAACAGCTGAACCTGAGCACAGGACATGCAATATCATGTTTAAAAGTTTTTAACGAAGACAAACTGTGCTGAAAATCAACACAGTTAGTCTTCATTAAAAAAATAACAATTTCAGAACATAACAGCTAGGTACATTAAAAAAAAAGCAAAATAGATAAAATTTGTTAATGCAAGGTAAGATAGGATTTCTATTAAGTTTACTGAGTACAGTTCTAATAAGGGTCTCAACCATAACAATTTCAGATAATGGAGCTTAATTACATTCAGCAGGCTAAAGCAATAAATTGCATTTACAGAACAAGATTTTTATGGATACATATAAGACATCGATATCCCAAGATTTTATAAGCATCCCTGAGAAACGTTTTTTTAATCATTCTGAAAATTTTAATGCCAATAAAATTTTGAAGTTTATATACCAGTTCTCATGCTATCAAAAATTGAATATGTCATTATACACCACTTCCAGTATTATCAATACTAGAATTCCATTAAAATAATTATACTTGTTATTCATTTAACCTTCAACACAAAGTCATTTAAGTAAGTTCACCAAATAAATCAATACCTTAGTGATTTATTAGTGTGCTCCATTTCATCTTCCTTAGCTCTAAGCTTTTTTATTATATTCATATGGTGCAATTCCTTTTTTGAGAGCTTTTCACCTAACAATAAAAGAAACAATAATTTAACACACAAACTCTAAATTTCATTTCATGCTGCAAACTTTAGTCTGATCTACTGAAAATAATTTAACACACAAACTCTAAATTTCATTTCATGCTGCAAACTTTAGTCTGATCTACTGAAAATAATTTAACACACAAACTCTAAATTTCATTTCACGCACATTTTAGTCTGATCTACTGCAACTCCACATTATACGAGGTCTGATCAAAAGTTCCGAGACTAGGTCGATATACAACAAAGTACTTACGTTACTTAAGTCTACCTATGATCTCCCTCAAAGTAGTCTCCTTGGGCAGCGATACACTGCTACCAGCATTTTTGCAACTGTTGGAATATGCTCCCTGGAAGTCCTGTTCGTGAATCGTGTCAAGCACCGTCTGCGATTCGTGCTGGATCTCGTCCATGGTTTCAAAACGGCGACCCTTGAGCTTCAGCTTATATTTTCAGGAACAGGAAGAAGTCACAAGGGGCCAAACCCGGCAAGAAAGGCGGGTGAGGAAGGGTAGTCATGCTGCTGCGGCTGCAAAACTGGCATGTTGCTAACACTATAAGCAGCTGCATTGTTGTGATGGAGCAGGAAATCACCCCTGTGCCACATTTCAGGTCGTTTGCGGCGAATGTCCTCCCTAAGACACTGCAGAACATCACAGTAAAAAAGGGTGGTGATGGTCTGGCCCTGGGGGACGAATTCACAGTGCACAACCCCGAGAATGTCGAAGAACACTATGAGCATGCTTTTGGTTGCACTTCACACATGTCCGGCTTTTTCGGTTGTGGAGATGCCGGGCTCTTCCACTGCGACAACTGTTGTTTGGTCTCCGGGTTGTAACCGTAGACCCAAGTCTCATCCCCAGTGATGACCCGCGACAGGAATGTTGGTTTATTCACCACCTGCTGATGAAGATCTTGACAGAGTTCAACACAGAGCGCCTTCTGTTCGGGGCTCAGAATCTTTGGCACAAACTTTGCAGCAATGCGGTGCATGTTCAAAACCAACTTCAGAATTTCTTGCACTGTTCCGTATGACACATTGACGATGGTAGCAATGTCTTGAATGGTTCTCTGACGATCCTCATGCACCAGTTCCCTAATTTTGTCCACATTTTCGGGGGGGGGGGGTTGCTCGTGGACAATCACCCTGACCTCTCTTTGACTTCCAGTGCCGTTCTTCCACTCTTGAAGTGAGAGTGCTTAAAACACCTCGCACGACCCATTGCTTCATTGCCATAAGCCTGCTGCAATGTTCCATGTGTCTCCGTTCCCGATATGCTGAGTTTGACGCAGAATTTGATGTTCGCTCGCTGCTCTAGCTTGCAGTCCATACCAAAATCACAGCTGTGTTCTGCACGTGGTCACCAAATATCGTGTAGCACAGCTCCCGATGTTCATAGAACGACGCCACTTGGCACAATGACTCACGAAGGTCACTCCCTTGACTGCTGATCATGTATCCACGTACTGCCATGTGTTGGCATGCTACGTACCTAGTCTCGTAACTTTTTGATTCACTACGTATAAATATATAAAACACAAGTATATATTTGTTTTCTTCTGTCAGTGACTCTACAATGCATTTCTCAATAATGGTTTTGTTTAAGACTGACTTAAATATGAAACTGAATGAAATGAAAAAGTGCAAAAGCATATATATACATCAAAGAGCTAAAGAATTATGACCAGTGCATTTTCAAGCAAATTGAAGCAACTGCAGATAAATGATGGTGTGTGTGAAGGTCATGAAATGGTATAAATAACACCTGGTACTGAGCTCTGTTAATCAGTGTTATTCTTGCTCTTCAGAAGGAAAGGAAGTGCACTTAAGTGAGTTTGACATAGGCCAAATTGTAATGGCCAGATGATTGGGTCACAGAGTTTACAAGACGGCAAGGCTTGTGGGGTGCTTATGGTCAGATATGGTTAGAATCTTCAAAAAAATGGTCCAAGAAGGCAAGATGTGGGACAACCATGGCTCATCACTGCTAGAGGTGAGCAAAGGCTGTCCAGTATGGTAAAAGATAACTGAAGGGATACTGTGGCACAACTTGCCAGTAATTTGAATGCTGGTGACAGGTGTAATGCATAACAACACACAATACATTGAACCTTGTTGAAAATGGGGCTGCTTTGAGTGCCTATGCTAACCTCAGTTCACCATCAAAAACACCTACAGTGGGCATGCGAGCATCAAAATTGGACCTTGAATGACTGGAAGGTCTTCCAGTCTGATGAATCTCATTTCCTGTATGGGCAAGTATATGTGCATCATTTACCTGGAGAAGTTTTGGCACCAGAATGCACCGTGAGACAAAAACAAGCCAATGGCGGAACTATAATGCTTTGGGCAATGTTTTGTGGAGAAACCCTGGGTCCAGTCATTCATGTGCAGGAAATTATGATGTCTACCACCTACTTAAACATAATTGAAGACCAGGTACATCCTTTCATGGTAATGGCATTCCCAGGGGCGAGGCATTCATGGAAGATGTGGAAGCGGCACTTCCCCTAATTTACTCAGCAAGACATCTCAAGTTTTAGTATTGTATAAAAATAAAAAGTAAACCATAGAAAATTGAGTGAAAGTTGAGAATAGAAATCTTGGTCTTAACCAAGGAGAAATTAATGTAAGATGAAATAGTAACATTAATGAAACAGCAGATATAAAATAGCGATGCATTGCCATTTACAGTAGGCCGGAACTCGGTTGGAAGTGCTCAAGTATGAAGAAGTCTTGGTCAGCAACTTTCCTATTCAGCCTTCATGAGAGGGACACATGCAGATAGCACAGTGTTGGGGAATGCGTATGCACCGTGTAAGCTCTCTTTGAAGAAACAGTCACAGGAAGTAGAATGGCATGTAACAACAGTGCATCTTTATTAGTGAGCAAATAGGGTTTTAAAAATGTTTTAACGCATTTAAATCACATGTATTAATTATGATTCAGTTTTTTTTTTATCTCTTATTGCACAGAAAATCAAATTTTGCAATGGTTTTTCCCAAACATGGAAAAAAATTAACTTGTGCTCTTGCAGCATGGATGCTCCTAAGCTACAAGCTTATCCAATGGCAATTGTTCTTTTGGTACTTTCGTGCCTGATAAAATTACTGTTCTTTGTGTTTCAAATGCTTTGTCTCAGGAAAATCAATTGCCTGGTTTGGACTGAGATTGCATCATTGAATAAATGTGCAAAATTCCATAACATTCGGGTCACTTCCGTTTATTAAAAAACTGGAAATTATTGAAAATGGTCAGTCTCAATCATTTCTTAATGTATCAGCTAAAACAAAGAAATTTAATCATCACTTTCAACAAAAGTTATGGGGTACAACTTGATTGTGGATGTAGTAAGATTAAAAAATGTGTTGCTGGCCTTGCTTGTTGTTTTTGCCAGAAAAAAATGTGTGGTCTAAAAATGGATTTAACTACTTGAATCATCATCATCCATTATCAATCCACTGCTGGATGAAGGTCTCCGTAAGTTTCTTCCACAATTGTCTGTCTTGAGCCCGTCTCCTCCATGTCACTCCAGCATACTTTCGAATTTCATCCATCCATCTCCCATGGGGTCTTCTTCTGTGTCTTTTCCTGTACCTCAGAATCCAGTCTAAAATTTTGGTTGTCCATCGGTAGTCCATTCTTCTGGCAACATGTCCACCCCATTGCCATTTTAGTGATTTCACTCTGGTCATGATGTCGTCCACTTCTGCCTTATGATGATGTCGTCCACTTCCTCCTTATCCACAAGTTTCTCTTCTTATCTTTCCTGGTTACACCAAGAATGCATCTCTCCATGCTTCTGTGAGTTGTCTGCAGTCTTTGTATGTCTTTTTCAGTTCTGGCAATGTAAGCACTGGCAGAATGCATTGATTAAAACACTTTTCTTTTAAGACATAATGGCATACTGCTCTTAAAAATTGTACTGTTTCTTCCGAAAGCTCTCCATCTAAGTTTTATATGCCGATTAATTTCTTCAACGACTTGAATAATTTTCATAAAGTGCAGAATAGGCATAAATTATCTGCAAATCTTATTTATGCTGTCTCAAAATGCTTAAACAATTTGGTAAACCCCATGTTGAATGCAGTTTAAGTAATCAATTTTGATTAAATATTGAAAAGCACAATGAAAATGTTAGAAGTAACAGCACGATAGTAGCTCACGTGATTAGAGCTATGTGCTTTTTAGGTAAGCATAAGATTAGTTTCAGTAGTCACAATGAGTAGAAGAGTTCTTTGAACAGAGGAAATTATTGATAATATAAGTATATGCGTATATTTAATCAAAAATGAAAATTAAATGAATGTTTCTCACTTGTGCATTTTTTTCTTGCGTACAAAAATAAATAATAGCAAGCAGAAGAAATAAAAAAATTCTAGTCCAATTAACTCCATTTCTAAAATGTTCATAATTTTAAAATTGGACCAGCTACATAAAACACATTGTATACCCCCCCCCTCACACACACACACACACACACACACACACACACACACACACACACACACACACACACACACACACACACACACACACTACACACACACTACACGTGTGTTTACAATACATCTAATATTTAATTTCTCAGCTTCCTATCCGCGAGATGCCACACCTCGCCGCTGGGTATTCCTCTCTAGTAGTGCTTTTTTTTCCGCAGAGTAATGCACCATGCCACACTACTTGGATTGTTCGAGAATGGTTCACAGAACATGAGGAAGACTTCCAGGTATTGCCTTGGCTTCCAGATTCTCCAAACATCAAACTAATTGAGCATCTGTAGTTTATGTCAGAACAGCAAATCCGATCTGCAGCAGCTTAACCATGTAACTTACAAGAGTTAACCAGATCTGCTGGTAATGTGTTGGTACCAGATACAGCAAGACACCTTCAGAAATCTTTTAGCATCCATGCCTCGCAGGTTAAGGGCCATTTTGGAGCACATGGAGAACCTTACCAACATCATAATAGGCAAGTGGTCATAATGCTTTGACTCTTTGGTGTATACAGTGATTTTTTCTGAAGAAAAAGGTGTTACAACTCTTAGGCAAAAGTTGTTGTAAGAGGGGAGGGGAGGTTGATCTAATAAAAAGCAACAAAACTTTTTGAATATTGATCTTCAAGCTCTGTTGTTCTTGCATAGCACAAAATGCAAAAACATAATTTATACACCTTGTATTATAGTAAATTATTTATTTTATTAAACAAATTAGTATTCCAAAACAATTTTATAATTTAGCATAGAAAATGCTGAAATTAAAATTTTTGTCAAGCTTTACATACAAATGGAAGAAAATTTTGCACTGAGGATTACATTACACTGAGGAATAGAATGGAACTGATTTGATCCTAAAATGCAATTCAAATTTTGTTCAACTCTTGAAATTTTTCTGCTGTTCTCACTGCTCCTTTTTTTTTTTTTTTTTCACATCCACTACCAAATAGTGCCCTTGAAGGAGCCACAATCAGACATATTTTTTTTGGGATCAAACTGGATCAGAGGAGGCCCAGCAAACTGTTTGAATAGTAATGAGGTTATTTGCAGTGGCAGCTCGTGGCAACTGAAACAGGTGGGGCCAGTAGCCGAAGCCAAACAATGAAATAAAAAAAACTGTCATTATTAGGCCAACTATTCAGACCCCACCCCCAAGATTCCTTTACTCTGCCCTCTGTTTACCCCCTTGACTCACAATAATGCCCAAATAAGGTAGAATGTGTCAACTATTGTATTGCACATGAAAAAAATTTCCTCAGAATAGAATGCATAACTATTAACAGAAAAATTTTAAAACTCCTTAAATAAAAATTTTACCTTAAAACATATGAGCATTAATTTGTTAGTTGTGCTTTGTGTTTCTTCAGATTTCTCAATTGAGGAATAATCACAGGATTCACAGGATCAAAAAATGTAGTGAAAAAATAATAACTCCAAATATATGCAGGGAGGGAACGTTTCGTGAATTTCGTCCCATATAGAATGAGTACCATACTACCATTTGCATTATTTGAAAGGTTTAACCTTTTTTTAAAGAACTTGTGAAACCTAAAAACATATATGTACTCATGTGTAAATTATACTTACATGTTTTCTCATTTATTTATTTATTTTTAACATAGAAAATCATCTTAGTTAAAACTGAAATTAGTTCTGCAAAGCGTTTGTAAACTTCAACTCTTGGAAACTCAAATTCTTGGGCTGATAAGCCCAGAGTTTTTTAAGTGAAGATTTCCGACTCAAATTCCTGGGCTGATAAGCAGTTTTTTTAAGAGAAGATTTTTGACTCAAATTTTTGGGCTGATGAGCACTGTTTTTTTTTAAGTGAAGCTCAAACTAAACATTCTTGGCGTGATAAACACTGAGTTTTTTTAAGTGAAGCTTTTCTTCCAGATTTAAAGCAAAGAACAGAGATTTTAACAAAATATCCACTCCATTCATTGTACTCGACAAGCAAAAAAGTCACGACATGAAGGAACAACACATCACCGAGAGAGAGACACACAGAAAAAACAACTAACTGAACTTTGCAATGACATTTAAAACCCTCACGCCACCTTTGAGCTTGGTCGGGGTAAGCTTCTCTGTCAACCCACGGCATTAAGGAAATGGATACACTCCCGGCCAATCAAATTAGTGCGGGGCCAGATCACAGCTTTTTTGCACACGCGATTAAGACAGTGTTGTATGCTGGTCTTCATACTGAATGAGACGGGGAGGAAATCATCTCCTCTTCGCTTGCGTAGTGATGTTACTGGGGCCTGTTGGAGCTGGCCCCAATAACCTCACACTCTGAACGTGATCTCTTTCCTCGGGGAACAGTTTTTCGTTTTTGAAGGAAACTTTTCCCTTAGGTAATGGTTTTTGAAGGGAAAGGTTTATCACCATGTAGTTAAGGGAAAGAATAAGAATCAGGGCAAAAAAAAAAAAAAAAATTATTTCTAGAAATAGAAATTTTTAGGTGGGGCCCGGCCCCTCTGGCCTATAATGACGAATCGCCTCTGGTTATTAGTAAGTATGATTAAAAGAGACCTTGCTGAGGTGATTATCAAATTCCCCTGAGAAAATCCCCTTTCACACTTGCTAGGAGATACAGCAACTGTATGTAAAATTATATTTAGCAGTACAAGTTGCATTGGTATTTCTTTTCTTTAAAGTTGTAGGTATTCCCTAAAACATGTCTCTTTTGAATTAAAACCTGTTCGATAATTTCTTTATTTCTTCTTCTTCACCGTATGGTATATTTCTCTTTATATACAGTAAAGCACCATTTATACGTCTTTCAAGGGACCAGTCATAAAAGACGTATAACTGATATTAAAGTCCAAAATGCGAAGCGAATTTTTTTAGTACATACGCATAATATGTACAGTACTACTATGGTACCTGTTACGTATAATGAAAATATATTTTATTATGTACAAATATTTATACTTATTACATTATTTATACAGTATTTTGAAGACTTTTTTAAGTTTAATTTTAAAAATAATCAAATTGTACTCAAAGTACATATATATAACATACAACTAAGGAAAATTCATACTTATATTTCAGTAACACATCTTGATTAAATATGTTAACTTTCTTTCGAACAAGAAAAAATGCTGGACCACATCGACCGTTAATAAACACTTTTAAATTCATTTGAAAAAGTCTTTTAGTAATGTTTGCCTGGTTGTTTGATTTTGCATTCTAAGGAGAGTACTATGGATTGAATTAAATTCTTCAAACATTTTCTCACTGGTGTTGGCATGAAAAACAAAGACATTTCTCAGTATATCAATACTATGCATTGCATCTTGAAAGAACAGTTGAACTGGTTCTGCACTTTCTTCATCACTGCTGCTGGAATGTTCATTCTCCAAATTAGCATCTATTAATTCTTCTACTGTGCATAGTTTTGAAGTGATCATATCAGCACCACAATTTACATACTCTTCGAAGTTTATGTCTACTCCCAGGAGTTTCCAATCCACTTTATCCATAATCACAGTGTCTTCATCGCTTTTGTAACCGTCAGCACTTTCGTTTGCTTCCGAGATTGGGAAACCTCCTTTGACGAAACATTTTTTAATTGTTTCTGATTTTACTTGAGCCGATGCCAGAAATATCATGTTCATTGCATCAAGTATGTTTATCTTTTGATGAACACTTCCTGCATTGATGTTTTGAACTGCAAGTTGAACTAAATTCTTCCTGTAGTGCACTTTAAAGTTTTGGATTATTCTGAGATCTAGGGGTTGTAATCAACTAGTGCAATTTGGGGTAAAGAAAATAACTTTCACGTTTTGCAAAAATTTGGTTACTTGAGGATGGGCAGTGCTTTGGTTCATAAACATTAAAATCTTTCGGTTTTGACGCTTCATCTTTTTGTCTATGTTTTTGAGCCAGACAATGAAAAGGACACTCATCACCACGCTTTTTTGTTTGCTTGATACGATAATGGCGAGCTTTTCTCATTCTTAAAACACCGTGGATTCTGTGACTTGCCTATAACTAACAGAATCAGTTTTTCAGTTCAATCAGCATTTGCGCAAAGTAAAAGAGTGAGCCAAACTTTATTTTTTCCCCCTCCTTTACGTTGGTCACCTTTAAATGCTAAAGTTCTTGTAGACATCAGATGAAAGAATAACCCTGTCTCACCAATGTTAAAAATGGCTTGCAGTTTGTACCCATCTATTTTTCTGGATAAATCCTGGAACCAATCTTCTACAGACTCTGATGGAACATCTTTTGACACACCACTTACAACTTGGGATGAAACTCCATGACACAATTTGAATTTGTGTAAC
This sequence comes from Macrothele yani, assembly GCA_039090855.1. Classification (NCBI taxonomy): domain Eukaryota; kingdom Metazoa; phylum Arthropoda; class Arachnida; order Araneae; family Macrothelidae; genus Macrothele; species Macrothele yani. The sequence goes on along the minus strand of CM077028.1, from coordinate 67,501,556 downwards.
CACCCTGTAGAAAAACATGTGTCCTACACAACCAATTTCAGAGCAATTTCTTTTGCCTTTTCCATCGGCACTGGCCTACTGAGATATTCGTGGCACGGCATTGATTAAAGAACTGCAACAAAATGCTTTTGACTCCTGGGAATTTCCCATCTTAGACGTGCAACTTTTTTGAAGCAGATTTTCCACAAGCTGCAGCTTTGCCTTCTATTTTCACTCTGTTGTACACTATTGTTTTCAGCATTAACACAGATACATTCAACATGTTTGCAATCTCTACTTTAGTCAATCCAGTATTCTTGTCCAATTCTTTTAAAATTTTAACTTTATCTGTTAATGAAAGTGGCTTTCATTTTCTTGACATTTTTAATAACAATCGTAGAGGCAGCAACAAGCAATCGTACAAAGGCAATTATCCAAAAGCACCTGAAATGGATGTGCTGTATGGTGAGGGTCTTATCAATAAACCGGTCCAGTGAGGTCATAAGTCTGTCTATCCTTTTGCGACCCCTCATAACTTCCGGCGATGTACCTTGGTTCCTTCAAAGAAGGAACTTATGCTTGCTGTTGCTGGTGGAGAGCAATCCGATTCCCCTCATTCAGTGTCTTCTGACAGAAAAGAGGAGACCCCGCACCTTCGTGTATACCCCCTATCTTCGTAGCCCCCATTGGTCAATGGACGGTTCTTCTGTCTCTGCTGAAAAAAGGTCTTGAGTCTGCGTTCGAAAAGGGTATCAAAGAATGACTCAGAAAAGAAATATTTGACCTCAGTGGCAAACTTCAACTAACGAATGAGGAAAAATGACGACGTATAATCAAAGTAACGCGGCGTATAAACAAAATGTGTTACTATTAAAATGAATAGGAATTAATCGGGACCAACCTGAGACAACATATAAATGTAAAAGACGTATAACTGAGAAACGTATAAATGGTGCTTTGCTGTATAATGTACTGTCATACAAAGTTTCCAGAGCGGTACATTATGTATAGAAAAAAAACTTTTCAGTGTACAACTGTACAACTTGTAAAACAATCAAACGTACCTCTCTCTCTCTATATATATATATATACTCAATCACATGTTACAATTATTATGTTACTTAAAAAAATAATTACTTCTTTGTTACATGTCACAGTTATTATGTTATTTCAATTAAATAATTATTCCAAAACTCAAAAAAAAAAAAACTTTCGTGTTAAAAAAATATGCTGGAACTCCTTCTAGTGTGTTCAACCAGAAAAAAAAAAAAATATGTGTGTATATATACTGCTTTTAAAATAAAATGAATAATACATACAATACAAAAGACAGGATTTCAGAATAGTAAATGATCATAAAACACCAATAAAATTTCATACATAGAAACTAAGAATAATACCTTCTTCCTGCAGTTCCTTTATTTGTTCATCTTTTTCTTTAATAACGTCTTCCATTTCAGATGCAGTTACCCTGAAATTTTGTAAAAGTTCAGTTTTTGGTGCTATTTTTCAACTAATAAAAAAACCCTTCCATCATTTAAAAACAAATACAACTTTGTAAAAGAATAACACACTGCTAACACTTCACAATTTTTGCCAATTTATTACAATATCATCTACCTGAACATGGCAAGTATTTATGTCACAAGGATTTTATGAAAATGAAAGTTTAAAAATGTAAGTTTAGTGTAGCACAAGATACAGTGACAGTTATTACATGTACAGTCAGACTTGGTTGTAACAAGCTTGCTTTACAATGGTACCATAGTTACAACAGTTACTAAATGCCATTAGTTTGCATTAAAGTGCACAAGTTTTACTTTTTTTTAAATTATTTATGTCCTCTTCTAAACTGAAAACCAATAATATAATGACTACAATTTACACGCTAAGTATATATGAAATATTATTTTGGGAAACATTCAATGACACAGTCAACAGATAAATAATATTTTGCAATATACTGGTTAAGTATCAATGATAAAAACTGAGGTATGCAGTAAGAAAAAAAATTCCAATGACATCACTGAGGCTTGTTTCTTGCAGATATTCTACACTAAGCTACACTCCCATGAACTGCAGAAAAGACAACACTTTGTGAATGCACACCTATACAAATAGCTTAATATAAAAGTGCAACCTCAGTCAAAAGATAAGGGCAAACTCTGAAACAAAATTAAGTATGACAGCATAGGTACATGGATGAGAAAACTGACACTACAAAGACTTGGTTTTCCTCAAGCATCTCCAGAACTGGCAAAATGAGAAAACATGGCTTCAGCAAGGCTCTAATGTCTCATGATAACTTTCTTGTTTTGCAACAAGGTGAGTTTTAAGGGACTGAAGGGGGAGAGTTAGAAATAAGTTTATCAATAACAAGTAAATGCAATAAATTGAAAGAAGTGAGAAAAAATGTTGATATTTATCACAAATTCAGTCTTGTAAATTCAAATGTTCACTCAATGTAGAGAAATCATGAAAAAATATTTTCTGCCTTTGAAGTTGATAACATAAAACGCAAATAACTGAGATGGCCTGGTAATAACTGATGATGATAAAACATGTTCATGTAAGCAGAACAGAAACTAAGCATTAATACCATACCTACCATGTTGAAAACTAAGGAACTGCATAACTATGAAGAGTATTTTTTTTTTCCATGGTTTAAAAACTCTCATAAGCATCGAATGTTATAGGGAGTTGGCCATCCCAAATTGAGGGCCAATTGTTCCATGAAAGTGACAAAACCAGCAGCATAGGACAAATCATCATGCCTCATTTCAGACATGAACCTATGCTGAACTTGGACAATTGGCTACTATCCTACACCTCTGACCACTGGGTGGTAAAAGTATGTGTATTCCAGTGATTGGATATATTACTTCAAATTGACATGGCTGTATGTTAGGTAAGAGAAGATGTGGAAGTAAAGTACTGAAAAAGGCAAACAACAATTAATAGTTAATATATTACATATCCTAAAAATCAATGATGGATACAGTGATGACAAAATACCTACATATACATCATCAAGCTGTTCTCTGATATTCAGAGGTTAGCTCCTCAAAGAAAGACCATCCATCTAACCAATAAGCATTTAACTGATAATACACATCCCTAAGGTGTTCTCTAAGATTAGCTCCACAAAGAAGTGCAAACCACCAGAAAAAATTTTAACTGATTATTTACTTACTATTGCCGTATCAAACTTCTTCATATACAGCGATCTTGACACACAACACAGGCTTCAGTGGCATCCATAACATGACGTACACAAGATCTTCTATGCTTCATACTCATAATCTTTTTCTCATTCAGACACTCCTGAATCTGTTCCTCCCATGACTTCCTTGGCCTTCCTCTGTCTTTCTTTCCTGCCACTTGGGCCAAAAATAATTTCTTAGTAAGTATTTTGTCACTCATTCTTTCAACATGGCCAAACCACCTAAGAATACTAGTCTCCACCTTCCTAACATTTTGTTTCTTCATTCCTCACATGATTAGAACATGACTCCCCACAACCCACCCCTCCTTAAGTAACGCATTTCTCCAGCACACAAATGACTTTTATGTCTCTTCTGTAGTAACCAGGTTTCACTGCCATACATCAGAGTAGGGACAATTACACTTTCATACACAGCCATTTGGGACTCTCTTGAGAAACCGTCATTCCTGTAAAAACCTCCTAAAGCAGCTATGACTTTCAATGAAGAATTCACTCGCCTACTAATTTTGCCATCTAATCTGTTCTCTCTGTCACACAAGCTTCCCAAATATACAAACTCATTTACCTGGTTAATCACTGTGCCATTTAGACTTACCCTGAATTCAGTACTAACAGTTCCTGACTCAAAAACCATAACTTTGGTTTTTCCCTTATTTATACTCAGTTTGAATTTCATACAAACTTCATACATCCGGGACAACATACTCTGCAACTCACTTTTGCTCTCTGCCAACAGGATTGTGTCACCAGCATAGAGCAATCTGCACACACGCATATTACCAAGACACAAACCAGTGTTATCCATTTTGGCATCACGCATGCATCCATAAATATATTAAACAGCCAGGGTGACATTACACAACCTTGCCTGACTCTTTGCACCAATAGAAAACCATTTTGATAAAACACCATTCACTCGTACACAAGTTCTACTGCCAGCATACATGGCTTTCACACTATTAAGTAGATTCCCAGTAACATCATATTCATTCAACTTCCAGAGAAGTATCCTATTTATTCGGTCATGTGCTTTCTCTAAATCTATGAAGGCAGTAAAAACTTTCCTATCAACAGCCAGATACTTTTCAATCATCGTGCATAATGCAAAAATTTGGTTAGTGCAACCTTTACCATGCATAAAACCACTTGGAACATCCCACACTTTCTCCGATGTAAGACCTCTCGTACCTTTTCAATAATGACCTTGCCAAACACTTTTCCTGGCACACTCAGTAAGCTAGTTCTTGCGGTCAATCTGATCACCTTTTCCCTTACACGAGAGAACAATGATAGCATCTCTCCAATCCCAAGGTACCATTCCTAACTCCCAGAACAACTGGCAGATTTCAGTTAACCAATCAATTACAGAGTCACCACCATATTTCAACATCTCAGAAGTTATGCCATTAACTCCTGGAGCTTTACCATTCTGAAGAGATTTTAGAGCTTTACACACTTCTTCTCTCAAGATCCCTCCTGTGCTTCCATCCTTCACTGTCACATCATCTGCTTCTACCTCAGAATCACCTTTGCTTTCTTGATCTAATAACCCACAGAAGTATTCACCCCATCTTTCACTTAACTCATTGGACTCCCATAGCATTTCTCCGATCCTATTCTTCACACAACTTGCAACTTTGTTTCCCCTATTTCGCTTGTGTCTCATATACTTCCAGAACGTTTTTCTATCTTTCCAAAAAGCCAATTCATGCCTTTCCACCTTTTCTTTTCTATCTTTTGCCTCACTCTGGTGATCCAACTTTGCTGCCTAATGCTTCTTGCAGCAATATTCATCCTCAGAAACTCTACCTTGCAACATCCCCAAATATGCTTCCTTCTTTCTCTTTACTGCCTCTTCAATCTCCGTATTCCACCGGCATCACCTCTAGTGCTACCCACTATTTTGGTGACACAGACCTGTTCGGCGGAAGTAACAACACAGTTCTTAAAACAAGTCCACTTCTTTTCTACATCCCTCTCACATGACTTCAGCTCCTTCAGTCATTCACTGAGTAAATTAGAGTAACTCTGATGGACTTCAAGGAGCTTTCCAACCTTTATTCTTTCCATCCTAGGCCTCTTCCTATTTCTTTTCTTCCAACCAACATTCAGTTTCACTTGTGACACCACCAAGTAATGATCAGAGCCAACATCTGCACCTCTCATCACACGGGTGTCAACAACTAATAAGTGTTTCAGACGCTGATCGTAAACAACAAAATCTATTACTCTTTTGACCAAGAGTACAATTTTACCAAGTATATGTGTGGATGGGATGTAAGGTCAGGTGATGCGTAACATCACAGCCTCTCCTTGACAAATGTCAACCCCGCCTTCTCGTGGTGCATCCTGTTCCCACTAAAGGGGCTCTGACGACCGACAATAGCAGTATAACTATAAAATCGGGATTAGAGGAAATGCTATCCCACACTCACCAACCCGCTTGGCCAGCGTGGTGAGTTATGGCCATACCCATCCAAAATGACTCCACAATTTAAATCTTGGCCCTCAGTCTCCGGTAGCTGGAATGTACCTGGCCAAGGCAGTGGCCAGTGCGACATGAAGGCAGAGGGTGCTAAGAATCCCCAGAGGACCGGACTAGGCTGCCATCTGATGCTGACCTTGGCTACGTATAATGGACGCTCCCTATCTTCTGATTCAAGGCTTCTTGAATTGAAAGAGGAACTACAAAGGATCAAGTGGGACATCATCAGGCTAAGTGAGGTAAGGAGAAAAGGAGAAGATCTCATTGAACTGAAAAGTGGACATCTCTTCTACTACAGGGTTCATACTCATTTTTGAAAATGGAAATTAAGGAGTTCTTAAGGACCTTCAGGCTATTTTTAAGGACCTTTAAATATTTTTTAAGGACTTCATAATCGCTGCATGCAAATATACACAATATACAAATGTGAGTTAACTATTACAACATAAATCATTTTAAAACAATAAATCAATTTTGTTGAAACTAATGAATATTCCATTGCACAAATATATGAATTAAAATTAGTTCTACTAAAATAAACCTAAATACTCCAACAGAAAAACCAACTAACTTAAAAGTTCCTTATATACATTATTTACTGGTAATACTGGATCCATTATTTGTCCTGAAGCATATCTTTGCATCTACAGAACTAACACTCTGCTTCTTCATATTGTGGTGTGAAGCATAAAATTTGTTTACTTTGGAAATTCAATTTTCAACAAATTTTCACACATTAATTGTGATTATAGGCCCATCTTTGTGGTTTCGGAAACTTTTTAAATTTGCATTTGTTTTTCCGTCAAAGTTTATCCAAATTTATATTTTTTTATTAATTTACAAATTCATTTTAACAAAAACAGTATTACAAATACAGCTTAGAATTTTATATGGCTGTGATTGTCAGTCTTAAAAATTTTTGGTATCTTTATCTTTCCATTCAATAACTTAATTCCTTCCATTAGAATTACTTTTACAAATATGTACAGACACAGGCTAAGAAACTAAATGCATTAATTCTGTGGGTGGCATCACTACAAGTGCTGCAGCTGGAAAAATAACACTTTTATAAAAATGCAGCACAGCTTGTTAGACCTGTTTTAGGTTAATGAAGCAAGTAAACACACTATCTAAATCAAATCAAAACACACAAGTTCATCGTAACTTAAATCATATCATCGGAATTGAAAGCCTTAAGTTCAATAAAAATGTTTGCATAAATTTCAAAACTACATTGGCAGAATTCAAAGAATCAAAACTGAACAGTGAAGCATCACTTTCTTTTAAGTATTTATTTATTTATTTATTTTTATTTACTACACAGCTTTCGAATTCCCAAATCTGTTGAAAAATTTGGTTTTCGTAGATTTGGATGAATAACACATTTTTGCTTGTGTAACTGTTGCATTTTTTTTTTAATTCTACAGCTGTAACACTTGTAGTAACTTCTTCCATACACTTAATGCAGGTTGATTTTCAACATTTGGCAATAGAATAGTGCATAGGTGTAAAAGCTAAAACAAACTGCAGTAACAAACAAGACACCTATGAAATTTCCTTCAGAATTTTTACTTCTATTGTACATCTTTTTTTGCTCTTAAACTTGAAAAACAGTAATGAAATTTAACAATGACTGCAAGGAAATTATATTATGTACATATTCACTTTTTTGAGGTCAAACAAAGGACGTAGGCCTACAATGAAATCAATTTTTCAAGCTCCTTTTTGCAACTACTGACATGGTAATTTCTGCCAATTCTTCATTTTTTTCCTTTATTAATTTTCGAAAACTATTTGATTGAAGGAAGCAGTTCATATCTCTCATCAATTCCCCTTGGGCGGCAAGGTCATCTGCACGTTTCCTCTAATTTGGAAATATTTTTTTCTACTTTCAGTTTTTTTGTACTAAGCATTTGCAATTCCTCCTCAATCAATTTACACGTTTCCTCCCAGATGTTGCTTGGCACATTTTTTTTTTTTTTTTTTTTGGCATCTAAATATTGAACATATTTCTGTCTAGCTGAAAAGACAGAAGCTCTAAGCTCTTTACTTAGTACCACATTCTCTAATAAATAACAGAAGATAACGATCTGAACTGCACAGACCCCGTGCAAAGAAAACAAGAAGCCAGCAATAAATCTAATCTAAACCAAAGGGCTTTGAAGGTAGCTGGTTGGCAAACTGCCAAAAGCAATACAGAACATGGGTAAACTTTTGGGACATGCGATCTAGTGATCTAGTGACGTAAAACCATCATCAGTACGCTAATGAAACCAGTTGGCCTGCGTAACGCGCGCATTTCTTTGGTTAAAAAAAAAAAAATTACCTTTTTAACGACCGAATATAATATAATTACAGTATTTTCAAGGACTTTTTAAGAGCCCTTAAAAACAGAACAGAAATTAAGGAGTTCTTAAGGGCCCTTAAAAAGGTAAATGGAAATTAAGGACTTCTTAAGGGCCCTTAAAAAGGCAAATGGAAATTAAGGAGTTCTTAAGGACTTTTAAGGACCATACGAACCCTGTACTATAGTGGGACAGATACTGGCAGAACTAGTGGTGTTGGATTTATAATAAACAAGAAACTGAAGGATAAAGTAGTGGAAGTTGAAAGTTCCTCTCACAGAGTTGCACGACTCGTTATCCAACTCTCGAGAAGATGCCAAGCTCAGGTAATTCAAACTTATGCACCCACCACAAGTCATCCTGAAGAAGAAATTGAAGAATTTTATGAGGAAATTCGTCATCTAAATAATAAAGGTAAGCAGCATTTGAAGATAATTATGGGAGGTTCAATGCAAAAATAGGGCAACGGCAACAGAATGAAACTTCAGTAGGTAAATTCGGTCACGGCAACAGAAACCAGCGTGGAAATACTCTCGTTGAGTTTGCAGAGGCAGAAGGGTTTTTCATATTGAACTCCTTTTTCAAGAAAAAGCCACACCGGAAATGGACATAGAGACATCCAAATGGGACGACAAGTGAAACTGATTTTATTATGTGTAACAAAAAATTCGTCATAGAAGACTGCAGTGTGCTAAACAAGTTCAACACAGGTAGTAACCATAGATTGGTGAGATGTAAGATGCACCTCAACACTAAACTTGAACGTGGCAAGCTCATAAGGCAAACAAAATGTATTGACCTAACCAACCTTAAAAAACACCATAATACCTTCAAGTTGGAACTGAAGAACAGATTCTCCACTTTAGAAGGCCTAACATCGGAAGAAGTGGATATTTCTGAAGTTAACAGAAAAGTAACCAAAGCTCTTATGGAAACAGCAACAAAATTAGCTGGGTCAAAGAACAAGTTGCATGTGAACAAATTATCAGTAAAAACCAAAATGTTGATGCAAAAAGAAGAGAGATGAGGACAACTAAAGAAGATGTGACTTCCAAAGTGGAATATATAGAGCTATGCAAGACAGTACGAAAAAGTATCACTGAAGACGTAAGGAAATTCAACTGTGAACTAGTGAGGAAAGCAATTCAAAACAACCAAAGCCTAAAAATAGCAAAGGGACATCTCAGTAAGGGAAGAAAACAGATTATGGCACTGAGAAAAGAAGATGGTTCTGTAACAAGAAATAGAGGCGAAATTTTGACAAGAGTGAAAGATTTCTAATCCAAATTATATGAAAGGGATGATACATGTATTCCAGACATCATGAAAGGTACCAGTACCAGAGTTCTTCCAGTCCTCCCAGCAGAAGTTGCACATGCAATCAAGAACATGAAGCAGGGGAAAAGCTCCAGGAGAAGATGGTATTACTGTAGACATCGTACAAGAAGCAAGTGGAAAAATCGAAACAGTACTCGCCCAAATTTTCACTCGATGCCTTAATGAAGGGAAGATTCCTGAGGATTGGGACAACGCTACAATGATCCTGCTACATAAAAAAGATGACATTGAGAATCTCAGGAACTACAGACCTATCAGCCTCCTATCATCGGTTTATAAAATCTTCACTAAAGTTCTTTCACACCGCTTGAAGGTAACACTAGACATGGCTCAACCGAGAGAACAAGTTGGATACAGGAGTGGCTACAGCACAATAGATCATATCCACGTACTGAGAGAACTAATTGAAAGAGCGAGGGAATATGAACTTCCATTGTGCATGGCTTTTATCGATTATGAAAAAGCCTTTGATTCGGTGAAACCATCAGCAGTTACAATGGCTCTGAAATCCTGCGGTATTGAAGATGAATACATTAATATTATTAATAACATCTATGAAAATGCAAGTGCAAAGATTCGGCTGTTTGAGAATACAGCACACATAAAAGTTGGAAAGGGAGTGAGACAAGGTGACACCATATCTCCAAAGCTCTTTAATGCTACATTGGAGGGTGTCTTTCAGTCGCTGAGCTGGGAAAACAAGGGGATAAAGATTAATGGAGATTATCTAACTCACCTTCGTTTTGCTGATGACGTAGTCATTTTTGCAACTACCCCATCACAGCTGCAGAGTATGATCCAGGAACTTGCTGACAAGAGTAAAGAAGTGGGATTAAAAATGAACTTTCAGAAGACCAAAGTGGTGTTCAATGCTTTTTCAAGAAATGAAGATTTATCGATTGATGGAGAAAAGCTGGAGATAACAGACAGGTACGTTTATCATGGACAGCAGATATCAAGTGAGGGTCACATTGATGAAGAAATTAATCGGCGTACAAAACTTGCCTGGAGAGCTTTTGGAAGAAACAGCATAATTTTCAAGAGCAATATGCCATTATGTCTTAAAAGAAAAGTGTTTGATCAATGCATCCTTCCAGTGCTTACGTATGGTGCAGAGACGTGGACCTTAACTGAAAGAGACATACAAAGGCTGCAGACAACTCAAACAAGCATGGAGAGGTGCATGCTTGGCGTAACCAGGAGAGATGAGAAGAGAAACTCTTGGATCCGAAAAATGATAAGAGTGGAAGACATCATGATCAGAGTTAAATCCCTGAAATGGCAATGGGCTGGACATACTGCCAGAAGGACAGACCATCGGTGGACAGCCAAAATTTTAGATTGGATTCCAAAGGACAGGAAAAGGCCCAAAAGAAGACCACATGGGAGATGGGTGGATGAAATTCGAAAATATGCGGGAGTGACCTGGAGGAGACTGGCACAAGACAAACTGTTGTGGAGGAAACTTGGGGAGACCTTCGTCCAGCAGTGGATTGCTAATGGTTGACAATGATAATGATGATGATGATGTGTGGATATACTTGTGGTTGAAAAACATATTAGATACAGACAAACCATTCTCAGTGCAGAGTTCAATTAATCTTTCACCATTATCATTCACACAAGGATCATTAAATTTACTCAAAACACTATCAGAAATCACATTCTGCACACCTACTCTAGCATTGAAATCCCCTGCTATTATAACTTTCTCTTTAGCACCAAACTGACTCAAAACAGTTTTTAGCTCATTCCAGAAATCGTCATTCCTATCAGAAGGTCACAAGGAGCATACACTACAATAATTATTAGTCTCTGAAGTTTCACTTTCAAACAAATCCAAAGAAATCTCTCACTTATGCAGCTATAGGGAATCAAGTTGTTCTTCATCTTTTCACTTAAAATTACTCCTACACCAGCCTGTCCTCTCACATTTTCCAACACTCCAGACCACACACTCACCGCTCCATTCACTTCTTCTACCCCAATTTCCTTCTTTTTGGTTTCACTTACACACAGCACATCCAATCTATACTTATTCATCTCTTCAATCACCTCATTCATCTTGCCATTTATATCTCTAGTATTCCATACACCAATCTTACACTCACTCAGCCGGGATCTCTTTCTCCTTCCCCGTTTTCCAGTTCAATACCGTTTCCGTGGTGGACCGTCTTTTTCAAGTGTAGTAGGTCCACCATATCCCACATAAGAGTCCGGTATAGTAATTCTTTGAGTATTTTTAATCAGGAAAGTACACCAGTGTGGGTGATTAGTCGACAGCTGATGGTTCCAGCTGGCTGTTCACCTAAGGATTCTGGAACAAAGCCCAGTGAGTTGGGGTCTTTTCGTCAATGTCAGACAGAACTAGCTGGCACCTCTCCAAGATTCACAGAGGACCGTGTTGCTGTTCTGCGTTCCATTGTAACCACGGAGCGTCCCGAGGAGGCAATCCATCTCTCACTTAGATCGCCTTTCTTTCAAAATGATTCTGGGGAAAAAAATACTGAAATTCAAAAAGGAAAGATTGTGGGTGGAAAGTGCATCACTGTTTATTATTATTATTATTATTATTATTATTATTATTATTATTATTATTATTTTATGCAGATGTGACAAAGAAAGGAAATGAAGTTTACTTTTGAAGTTTAGGATGTTTTTTGTTTTTTGCTGCTTTTCTCAAATTGATGACAGAAGGCAAATTCTACAAATCCTAGATGCTTCAAAAGCATAGTATGTCCATTAATAACAAAAACAATAAAAAAAAAAACTTGGATGACACTCAGCCTCTCTGAAAAATAAGTGCAAGCCTCAAAACAATAAATCAAAACTGATATGATTTTTTTTTTTTGATTGGAGGTTTAACGACCACCGTGAGCAACTCAATGGGCTATAAGCAGTCGCCCGTCCCTAATTTAGGGTCACTGGTTCCAGGGAAGGGAGAGAGCCAGTGCCGTAAGACAAACACAACATCCATGCCTCACCGGGATTCGAACCCGGACCCCTTACGGACGAATGATCAGAGGCCAACGCCTTAGACCACAGCGCCACCGGGGCGGCCAAAACTGATATGAAAGAACTACACAAACTAGTTAAGTAGCATCTTCTAATTGTAATTTGCTAAGGAGAAAAGTGAGGTGTGCTTTGGGTATGATCGACAAAAACTCAAAAACAAATCAAACATATCCAAAATGGAGGATGTCATTTTCTGTATTTTTGCAAACTCAGTGATGGAAAGTTGCAAAATCATTTTTGGAGCAGCAAAATGCATTTCTGGAGCAGGTAAAATACATTTTTGGAGCAGCAAAATGCGTTTTTGGAGCAGGTGAAATACATTTTTGGAACAACAAAATGCATTTTTGGAGCAGATAAAATACATTTTTGGTGTAAGAAAACATTTTTTCGGAGCAGGTAAAATATTAGTAGATAGAACAAACTCTTAACCAAAAAATGTTTTGGAACTAGAAGCACCCTACTCAAATTTAAAACATCTTGCATTGAAATACACACACACATACATATGCAAAGATTTTAGTTTTCAAATAGATCAAAAATTATGTAACCATAGCAGCAAGGTTCGTACTCTTCCAAGAAAAAAAAATTAGCACTTTTCAAGAACTTTTTAAACCTGAATTATCATATGTGTGTACTGTTGGTCGGTCAGTAGGTAGGTATTTTAATAAGTTCAGAACATTTATCTTAGCTGGAGCGGGCACATCTTCAATGACCTGTCTGTTACCCCTTGTCCCCAGTTGGTTTATATTAACTTTGTATTGACCCTCTGTTTTGTTGTTTTTTGAAATTATTTTATTTTGTGGAATATTTTGAAAGGGTACGTTATTTTTGCATTCATCTGCTGGTATGACACTTATTGTTTGCTTTAACTTTTCATTTTTGATTCATGACTTTGATGTAGCCAGGAGGCAAAGTACCCACACATGAAGCACAAGCAATTCCTGGAAGTTCCACCATCTGGCAGGAATGCGTCCCTAACCCCAGTAAACAGAAGCCCATCACAATTTGTGAATACATCATTCCACTTATTTTACTCACATGGCTTACACTTTACTCTATAGTGATACGATAGCCAAGGCACCAGCTGTCCACATGCTTCCCTGGATTGGCGCAAGTTCAGCGCTATTTGATCAGCTTGGTGTTTTTATCAGAACCATATACAAAAATCTCCTATACATGTTTTTAGCACAAACAGTTAATTAACACATGCTCTTTCACATCATTACTTAAAACACAAAACAAAAAAATTCAAGTACTATTTACAAAGCCTTAAACTTTTTCAAGTACTTTCAAAGACTTGAAAATGAACTCTTTTATTCAAGGACTTTTCAAAGTTTTCAAGGAGTGTATGAAACATGAGCAGGACTCTATTATTAATCATTTATTTTACTCAATATTTAATTGCTCACTTCTATTTTTATTATTAATCTGCTTTTCTCAACATTTAATTGCTCACTTCTATTTTCTTCTAATTTTTTAAGATAGTTAGTAATGTTATGTTTTGCTTCTTTTAATAGTACCAGTCCACTTTCTATTGCACACGTCTCTTTTTTATGCTGCATTCAATGTTCGTCTCAGCATTGTTTAAAATTTTATGAGAGGAATCCAACTGCTGCAAAAGTTCAGCTTCTTCCCATTTCAAATCACCTTGTGAACATTCAATTTCTTCTCTTTTTCTTTTATTTTGCTGCATTTTTTCAGCACCAATCTGCTCTCGATATTTTTTTCAGGATTCTTTATAAGCTGTCACAAGTTTTCTGGTTCCATTAATTTCACTCACATCTCCTTTAGTCTCTTGACATAATCTTTGTGCTTCTTGCTCTCCACATAACATCTACAATCATCACTGCCACCATACACTAGGCTAAAATCGCAGCTACATACATGGCTTACAAAACATGATTCAGCAAAATTTTAGATGCTTCATAAAAAGGCCATTCTTTACTACATATTCGTGATACACTTGACGATAAGTTTTATCTGACTTTGTTCTTTTTGTTGTCATAGCTGTTTCACTGCTACGTTTCATTTCGTTTTAATCTAAATTAACCCTTTCCACTCGAATAACTTTTCACCCATACTCACCCAACACTTGTGGGTTTTTTGTTTTTTGTTTTTCTGCGGTGGAGGCCACAACTTAGCAGTGAAACCTCAGCTTTGGCACGCCAACCCCTACATACAAGCTATAGAGGCGTCATCAGCGTGGTGTGTGACACCCAACCTATCCGACGAAAAAGAAATTTCTCGTGAGAGCCGACATACGAGCTATATAGGTGTCATTGGTGTGGCGGGTGCACAAGCTATTCGATGATTTTGTAATGTTGGGTGCCACCCGACAGTCAAGTGGAAAGCGTTAAAACAATTTGCATCAAAATTTTCACAAGCACAAAGCCGCATGTAATCAATGTAGAGTTTGCAAAAGGCGCTGAGCTGAGCTCCCTCTCGGCTTTTGCGCACAGCACTCTCAAATGGCTGCATGGGAAATCATGTGACAACACTCCGCCTCCATTGGTAGGGGAAGTCAGAACATAGAGGGAGTATAGGGACTATCTGTAAAGTGCATTTTTTCTACCACAAGACAGTAAAAAATAGAAAATTGTGTGCTCCAATTTCTATTTCTTACCGTTGTTCCGTAGTTTCTTGGGTGACTTCTGTAAAATCGTAAGATGGAGTGAAAATCTGTACAAACTACAGAAAATCCATAACAGTTGGCATCTCTGAATAGCTATGAATCCTTTAGAAACAGAATCATTGTATCCTGCCATGGGAAAGCCATTTTCAGTCGTCCTTCGCATCAATGAAATAGCTAACAACCGACCTTACGCTGTATTTACGTAATCGCGCACCTCGCTCCGAACGCAATAACTGCGCCATCCCAAAGAGCAGGGAGCGACATATAAACAATCTCAATTGCACAACACTTCGAAAGACCACCAAACCATCGGTAAAAAATCTTCATCAGAATTTCATAACATACAACATCGTTTCTCCTACATACCACGTAATTACAACAAAACTCCTCCTCCATAAACTCCAATTACATCGCAAAACCTATTTGTCACTTATGCCAAAAAAAACAACGAATTAGAAGGTAGGTCAAAAACATTCCAAAATTTTGGGATTGGCGGCATGTGTTGATTAAGCATCGTTATACGTTTAACCAAATTATGCGTAGAACTTCAAAAAGCGTCATTCGATTTGCCACTTAAAACGGCATTTTTTTGTCGTGAAAACATTTTTTTCACTTGGCAGTTTTTGCTGTGGATTGCAATTTCAGCGCAGTTGGGCACAAATATAAAAAATTTTCATAATTTGTAGCAGTTTGGCACAAGATAATGAAATTGGCGCAAACTTTCCATCACTGCAAACTACACAAACTGGGTAATTAGCATTTTTCAACTGAAATTTGTTATGGAGATACACTCTGAAGTGCCAGAAAAACTGGTACACCAGTCTAATACTTGGCAAGTCCCCCACGGGAACGCAGGACTGAAGAAATACGACGGGGCATGGACTCCACTAGCTTCTGGAAATATGCTGTAGGCAATGCACACCATACTTCTTGCAGAGCGTTCCACAATTCGGATGTATTCCGATGTCTCGGATTCCTGTGTTCAATAGCGCGTTGCATGGCATCCCAAATGTGTTCTATCACATTCAGATCTGGGGACTTGGGTGGGAATGGCAAGACCCCAAACTCAGATGAATGCTCCTCTAACCATAATGTGGCATTCCGACACTTGTGTAGAGGTGCATTGGCCTGTTGGAACAGGCTTAGCCCATCAGCATGAATGCAGGACATAAACGGATGTACCTCGTCAGAAAAAATGCGCATAAAGCGTTGGTCGGTCACAGACGTTTGTAGATGTACCAGGGGTCCCAGTGAAATCCAGCGAAACACACCCCATACCATTACGAACCCCCCACCAGCCAGTACAGTTCCCTGTTGACAGGCGGGATCCATGGCTTCATGGGGTTTGTGCCACACACAAATCCTTCCATCTGCTCGATACAGTTGGAAACGCGACTCGTCAGACCAGGCTACTTGTTTCCAATCATCAAGTGTCCAGTGGCGGTGTTGCCGTGCCCAAGCAAGGCGCATATCTCTGTGTCGTGCACCCATCATGGGGGACTCGAGTTGGGCGTCAGCTCCCAAAGCCCATATTGTGCAGGGTATGTTGCACAGTCCAGACACTGATGCTTGTTGAGGCTCCAGCATTGAATTCCGATTATACCTGCGAGAGTGTTGTACGCCTATCGCGTGAAACGATTCTTGACAGCCGACGATGGTCATGTTCACCCAATGTCTTTTTACGGCCACACTGGTATCGTAGGTTGAAGGTTTTACTGGAATTCTTGTAGTTACGGTACACCCTTGCAATGGTCGTCCGTGAAAATCTGAACTTCGTTTCTACCTCCAAAATACTATGGCCCATCTCTTGAGCGCCAACTATGACACTGCGTTAAAAATCGCTTAAATTATTATTACTTGTCATTCTCATGCCGAAAACAGCTCTGACAGCTGGCAAGGATGGCTATCGCTTTATACACGCACTGGCGGACGCAACCGAGTATGTGATGTTGCTATGTATTTTGCATAAACTCGTCTGTGCCAGTTTTTCTAGCACTTCAGTGTATGTGCAATGGTTTGTTTCGGGTACGATAGATCAAAACTCAATAATGAATTGACCATATCCAAAACGCAGGGTATTATTTTCTGTATTTTTACAAACTACACAAACTCGGACAGTTGTATCTTTCACTTGTAATTTGTTAGGGCGATATAGGCAACGGTAACTTATGGGTATGATTGACCAAAACTTGAACGCTAATAGACTATTCAATCACAACCTTAAATTGCATTTAGTAGTCTGAATGTTTTTAAACAGGTTGCCCATTCCATTTCAATCCAGACAGTAATGCAAAAAGTGTATCAGATAACCTTTACGACTTTTCCTAGGAAAAAAAAAAAATGTTTGAAAGCCCTAGTCATGTGATAACAGAAAATATCACTCGTACTTCCGGAAAAAAAAATGTATATGCAAATTATTACATTTTTAAATGATGTGCTGCTGTGAAGCCTTTGCAGAAGAAGGAAATTTCTGAGTTTTAGGGATTAATAACTGTTGAAATTTTAAAGCTACAGCTAAGTTTTTTTTCCCTTAGAGAGCATAATGTGGGGGCTTTGATGTGCACAATTACTTTTAATGTGGCTGTGCCTAATGCTTATGTAAAAAAATAGCAAATTGCAAAGACATTCAAAAATGCAATTCTCAATTTTTTAAGAAGATTATACAATTGTTTCACCTAGAAAATTCATGCACAAGTGGTTCTTTCCTTTACTCATGTTTGTTAAAACAATGCTGTGCCTGCATTTCTATTTTACTTTTGCAACAATAAACATCCAATTATTGAAAAAATGAAAGATTGAAGAAAAAGTATCAAATTTTTAAAATTAATATAAAAAAACACCATTTTTTAAAAAATCAGTAACATGGTAGATGATAGTCCTTATATGCTAGCATACGATAAAGCAATAAAAAATGTAGCATTTCAGCTGTAAATTTTTATACTCATCCTAATGTTGTACATTTCACATGGAAAAGCTTTACTAGTGAAAAATTGAGCAGTAGCTTAGGAAAACAGTGATGCCAAAGAAATGCATGAATATGGAGTGATGCACGTTTGTGTTGTAACAAGGAAAGGTAGGAAGAGGAATACATGGATTAACGAAATGACAAGAGTTGATTACATCATAATCAAAGAAAGACCCTCAAATGACAATGGGCTGGGCATATTGCTAGAAGAACTGACCATTGTTGAACAACTGAAATGTATGTTGAAAATCTACAGGATAAAGATGAAGACATCAATTTCCTGGTGTGTACGCACAAAATTCCTATTTCCACTTCAGCTGGTACCACAGTTTACATCAGCAGCACATTTTGCAGCATTAATAAACATTTGGCTGAGCACAAAAAGGACATTATCAATGGTAGACCCAATTCTTCCTTGGCTTTACTTACTTACTATCTCAGATGGTTCTGCAATACCTCTCTTGAAAAATGCTGAGAAAATGCTACTTTTGTGAACAAAAGGGCTTCACATTTTCCATGGTTACCTGCACTGAATAACCACTTCCTTTTATTGCCAATTTTGTTTAACTGACTGAGCTGATATCTGTTTTTAATATGTGCAGCAGCTCCATCAGATATATGAGCTGTTTGCCTAAATTTAATTTGATCCTTGCACTTAATTTACTCTTTAGTTTTACTGATGGAAAACAGAGCATGGACATAATCAGGTACAGTGTCATCAGAAACTAAGAAACAACAGAAAAACTTTTCCATTGTAAAATGCTACACATTTTAATGTTGAACCCGGGGTTATATTTTTCCAGTAATATGTCTGGATTTGATTTTGCAATGAAACATAACTGTTCTTGGCAAAGTACAAAACCAGGAGAAAATTATTAGTTTTTGTTTTGTCTCTTTCTTCTGAAATGTGACATCTCTGACTTTTATGAATGTGATCATGGGTGATGCTTTTCAGCATTTGCTTTTGCACTTCAGAAAACAAGTTTTCCAATGAGACAGATTTTCTTAGAGATACTAGTCTTTTTTATCTCATCAATAACATTTTGAATGAAGACTGTTATTAACATAAAATAAACCTCTAAAACAATTATGAATTTTTTCACACATTATTATAACTGGCAGTTTTGTTCATTACACTGCATATTAGGCTATGTAAAAAAATTTGGAACTGAAATATTATCTCTTTTTGTTGCTTTATCTCATATAAACATATAATAACTATCATCTACCAAAGTTCCAGATTTTTTTTAAATAAAATTAAAAATTTTTTGTCAAATTTCAAAAATTAATGTTGTATTAATTTTTGAAATTTGACATTTTTTTTTAATCTTTTGGTTTTTTATTTCAATATTTGGTTTATCATTGCAAAAGTAAAATTGAAATGCAGGTAAAGCATTTATTTTAACAAACATGAGCAAGAAGAAAAACCACCTGTACATAAACTTTAAAGGTGAAACAATTGTATAATTTTCTAAAATAAAACTGACAATTGCATTTTTTTAAATGTTTTTATACTTTGCTATTTTTGTACATAAGCATGAGACACAGCTAATTAAAAGTACTTGTGAATATTAAAGCCCTCATATTGTGCTTCCTACAGGAAAAAATCTTAGCTATAGCTTTAAAATTTCAAGAGCTATTAATTCCTAAAAATCAGAAATTTCCTTCTTCTGCAAGGTTTCACTGCAGCACATCATTTTAAAAATGTCATAATTTGCATATGAATTTTTTTCCAGAAGCAGAAGTGATATTTTCTGCTATCATATGACTAGGGCTTTCAAATACATTTTTCCCAAGAAAATTCCTAGGGGTCACCCAACAGACTTCTGTCTGACTTAAAATGGAACGAATAAGGTCAGGTTTTTAAACAATCTGGAGAAATCATCGACTGATCTCAGAAATCGCTTTTTCTTCATTTTTTAGATGAAAGGTTCAGTTTGCTTTGAATTTGTACAACAGGAAAAGCTGTAATTTGTTTATCATATGCTTGATTCCTTATTTTTGTTTGAAACCTGAAGGTAGTACACTCCAATTACTTCACAGCAAAAGAAACTGATACAAATAGCATGATTAAAACATTTTGCTTTAAATGATGCTACTCATTAAAATTTTCTTCAGCTCATTGTATAAAAAAATAGATAAAAAATATGAGAAATAAATAGAACAAACATGTAAAAATCAACACACATAAATAGTGTATAAAAGATCAAAATTCAGACCTGACCTTTTTGCAATTTCATTTTGTAGTTCTTCTAACTGCTTTTTTAAACTGTCTCGCTCCTGTAATTACATATTACAAATAAAATAATCTTCTTTCTCTACATATAAAGGGGAAAATGCTATAAGCCTTTCAAAATAAAATTAATTCCTTGCAAATAACGAATATCTGAAAAAGCAAATACACTACAGAGCACAAGAAATAAAAACTGCACAGTTGGACTAACAAATCGCTCAGTATTTTTTGTTGAGATATATATTAATTAAAAGGCACTATTTTAATTTATATACACTGTCATATCAGAATAATATGACCATCTACGTAATAATGGGAATAACCACCCTTGGCCCGGATGACAGGGGTGAGACAGCGTGGCATGGACACAATAAGGCCCTGGAAGGTTGCCCGAGGCACACAGACCCTTTCGGACTGCAGCACAGCGTGGAGGTCCAAGAGATGACGTGGTTGTGGGTCAGCACATCGAACATGTCAAATAGTCCCACAAGTGCTCTATGGGATTGAGGTTGGGCGATTTTGCCGGCCAACAGAGAATGGAGATATCACTGTTGTGTTCCTGGAACCAGTCACACACACTCTTAGCAACACAGCAGGGCACATTGTCCTGTTGGTAGACACCATCACCACCAGGGTAAACGTCCAACATGAAGGGATGCATGTGGTCAGTGAGGATGGGCAGGTAGCCATTGGTATTCAGGGACTCATCCAGTAGTACCAGCGGTCCCAGGTCATACCAGGAAAACATCTCCCAGACATGCACTCTTCCACCACTGGCCTGTACTTGACCAACAAGTGTGTCCGGATGTTGGTTCTTGTGTGTCTGACACCGTATCCACCACCGCCCATCACTTCTGTGGAGTAGAAACCTTGATTCGTCGAAGAAGGCAACCTTTTCCCACTCTTCCACTGTCCAATGATGGTAGTTTACATGAAAACTGTAGGCATCATTGTCGATAGACCTGGGTTAACATGGGTGCCTTGACGAAGCATCGACTCCGGAAACCCATGTGTAACAGGGTTCGCTCTACTGTTATCTGGGACACATACTTGGGTGTCCCAGCGTTCATTTGTGTGGTCAACTGCTGCACTGTTGTACGTCAATTGGCTTTTACCAATCGACGTTCTCCTCTGGGGTCGGTGGCCTTTAGGACTCCACAGTTATGACATCCGGAGGTACTTGGTGAGCCAGCAGTCCATTCGTGGTACACCCTTACTACAGCACCTTGTGAACAGCCCACGAAGTCTGCTGCTTCTGAGATGCTTCCATCCTTGGCGTGGTAGCCGATGATCATTCCTCTTTGAACATTCATCAAATTACTACCTCTTCCCATTGTGCTCATGCTATGCACTATGGCTCATATGTCCTGGCCGGCCACTTATATCTTGTGTGGTCGACCTTGTCACATGCACTCTGTGACGTGCCTGGGCAGGTACTCTGTTATTTTGGATGTGGTCATATTATTCTGATATGACTGTTTATGTTATACCATCATCATAAACTATTCTCAACCCATGGCTACATGATGTCTCTTCCACAACTCTCTCTAAAAGCTGTCGTGGCATTGCGTCATGATCTTACAGGCCCACTGAGCATGATTATTGTACTTCAACAACTATGGCTGCAGATCTTTTTATCTCAATTGCATGTCACAGTTCAAGGGCTGTGTTGCAGTAGTTCTGCTTAATGGTCTTATCAATTTGCCACTTATTCTCTATCACCAGCACAGCAGGCTGGCTGCTTCTGCATTTGTTTCCAACATCTGTTTTGCTGCTCTTAAAGTGATTGACCAAACATCTTGCAGTAATACTTAATACAGCACTCTCACCACACACATTTCCCAGACAACTACAAACTTCAATGAGACAAATCTTTTCAACAACAAATAATTCAATCACCACTCTCTTCTTCATACACATTTACAATTTCTATTTGGTTTGAAAAGTAATAAGCTTTTCAGTGGATTTTCTGCCTTCTCAGGAAACAAAGCATTCCACCATGACCTGCATCTGAAGAAGGTACATTAACTTGCTGAAGAATTAAAAGTTCTTCAGTTCAGCAATCCAAACAGCTCCAACCAACTACAATAATCAAGAGCCAAGTTAATGTAAAATGCTGATTTAAAAAAAAAATGCCATCTCAACCAAATACAACTTTTCTATGGTGAGAAAGAGGGGGGGGGGAAATATATGAGCCAATAACGTAACAACACTAAGGAATAAAGGAAGAAATATCTCATCATTTTTACTCTCTAAAAGCTTATGTAGCTTCAATAATGGTAAATTAAATAAAAAAACTATCCAGCAGCAAAAGAAGCAACATAAATAACAGTGACACTAAACTATTACTGGATACCAATATTAACAAATACACACACAATCAATTTTGCACTAAAGGAAATGGGACATCAAGACTGATCTGACTTTGACCAGCCATTGACCATACAGATAAGCAATTATAGGAAAGACTGATTAAGTGCTTAAATGATTGCAATATTTTTCATACAAGATTGAAATCTTTGCATGCTTTTGAAAATTAATAACAAATATTACCCAGAACTTCTGCTCAAATGGAAGTTCTACTTCTGGCATGCATCCTATTAAAGAGTTATTCACCAGATACCTGGTTACAGTATGTCACTTCCATGCCTGTTTCACTTGAGCTCTCAACTACAGAGCAAAACCACAGGCATCAAATTTGAAGTCAGAAGCCAGACACATATAACTAGTGACATACCTGGTGATCACACAGGCAATGAGAATGCATTAATATCTTGAAGTATCAATTTGATAATGTTGACAGTATGTGGATGGCCACAATCTTGTTGGAACACTGTATCTATCATTCATATTTTCCAAACGTTTTACGGACACTTTCAAGGTAACAATGAGTTGTAATATTGTTCTCCGGAAGCAAAATAGTTGTTTTCTTGTCATATGCAGTGGGTCATCAAGCCATTACTTCAGGGTTTGCAATCACACACACACACACACACACACACTCTCTCTCTCTCTCTCTCTCTCTCTCTCTCTCTCTCTCTCTCTCTCTTACGTAGCCTGCATTTTCTCACTCTTAGACATATTTGGACTCATTCATTCATTACACATATCAAGGCAGAAACAACTGTCATTATGAAACACTGTTGAATGTCATTCCAGCCTCCAACTGACCCACACATAAAACCAGTGAAGTCCATAATGCTAAGTAGAAGTGAGAGACAAACAGATCAGAAAGTTGTAGACTTGCTTTCATCAAATGATTTCACTATAATCATAGATTTAAGCGAGAACATAAAAGAGCTATGTATAGTAATAAAATTCATTCAGCGGAAGCTTTTGACCGTTTTATGGCCTTGATCACCTGCAATCAACTGAATCAGAGGACTGGTTGCCAGAACTACAAAAATGATTTCACTCTGTGTAGAGATCACATGAGGCATCACACCCCTAATCTGAGCAAAAGTGGCTAATCCATCCAGAAGCCATTCGTCACGCACAATGGTTGTGTCATTCATAAATGCTTTGGCAAATTTTAATCTTCAAAAATATATGTGCATTTCTCATCCCACTGTGTCTACCAATGATGGAACTGCACACATCTTCAGGCCAAATACATCGGAAATATCTTAGAACAACACTCCACCCTCTCACAAACTAATTATCCAATTCCTCAAAGTCTATGAGATGGGTATACAGAGCAGTATCTGAAGAGCAATTTGTAAATTCAACAAATTTTAATTAAAAAATTCAAAATTTTGATTATCAAACAGCAATTTTATTTCTTTAAATTGAGATTCATTTGCAAATACAGATGATGTTCACATATGCTTAGAACATTTCTGATAAGAAATTACAGAAAATAAAAGAAGTTCAAAGAACTGAAACTGGCAACAGCATATTAGATGAGCATGAAAAAAACATCTGCTGCAGTTAAATACTGTCAGCTAAGAAAATGGCACACATAAAGAAGCTGTGGATGAAAGGTTACGCTTTTGCTCTTTATGAAGAGAAATATTCAAATTTTGTAATTAAAAAATACTGTAAAAATCATTGAATGAGCATTCCTAAATGCAAAATAAGTAATATCATTAATAATAGAGAGGGAAATCGTCAAGCATTGCTTTTAACAGGAAAAGGAACACCAACCTAGTATCCAAAGAAGGTGTGTACTTGTACAACTATTGCAAAAGTAAGGTCTCTAGTCTTAAAAGAAAATCCACCGACCCAAAGAGCAATCACTAAGTCATTAAAAATCTCTGTATCAACTGTAAACAAAGAAACAAACAACAATGTTTGAATCTGAAAGAAAAACTAAAAAACATAATGTTCATCATCTTTTGCCTAGGCACGTGGCTGAGCGCAGAACACGGTGCAGACTTCTTTACAAAAGTCCCTTAGCCACGGAGACAGATGGAAATTTATTGTGGCTATTTATAAAGCACGGATCTGCCTAAACAACTGTAACAAAAAAAGTAAATTTACTATCACAAAAGAGCAGAAAAAGACTCACATACTTGGTTCCAAGAATCCAAAGAAAGTTTCAGTATCCAAAGAAAGTTTCAGTATCCAAAGAAAGTTTCATTATTGCTGGTTTCTCGTACAATGGGAAATTAAAGTTAAGAAAAGTTGAAAAGAATGTTAAAATCAATTCTACATATTACCAAAATAATGTTTTAACTCCTATATTTAAAAAGGAAATACATTGCTGTATCTACAGAGCCTTCAATAAGGCTGCCAGTCATACATCCAAATCTACCACTCTATTTCTTGGAAAAAAATTATAAAAAAAGAGATGAGTATCAAGCCTATATCGTTTGCTCATATTCCATCAGAGTCTCCTGATGTGTCACCAATGGACTATTGTGCCTTCAGACTGTTAAATAGAGCAATTTTAAACACAGACCTAAAACAATGATTGGACTACAGAAAGCAGTGGAAGAGGAGTGGAATAAAATACCAATACCAATTTTAAGAAATGCCCTGTTATCTTGGAAATTTAGATGTAGGTTCATAGTCCAAAGAAAGGACTGTCAAATAGAACATTTAAGAAAGAAATAATTTTATTTTAAGCATTAATTATATTGCTGGAAAATCGTTCTAAAAATGTGTGAACATCTTCTGTAACATTACATCTCATTTCACACTGAATCAAATTCTCTGAAAACCTGATCATATATTATAGGATACAATGGTCCATTAGCAGCAATTAAAATATTTGAAATACATAAGAGGTCTTTAACATTTTGTGCTTGGGCCCACACTGAGCGACTATATAGAAACAGCATGATCACATACTGCTGACATAATCTTACATATGAAGCCTACACATGAAGTAACATGTCCTACATAATAAAAAAGTGCTTGGGGACTATGTTATTTAAAAACATAAAAAGACCTCTAAAGATAGGAAATATTTTTAGAAATTTGCTTGTCACAAATCTTTAGCACCCAGCTATTTATATCCCCAAAAGTTACAGAAAGAAGAGAGAGAATGTTGCTCTTGGAGAAATGATGAAAGATAATCACCTGAATTTTCAACAAGCATAAAACACTTCTGGTAGGAATGTTTTAAAAATGATAAAAATACTGTAGCTGTTTTTATAATGTATTTACCTAAAAAACTGAAATTATCTCATTGAAGTTATTGTACTTCAGTATCATACAAACAAATGCATAAATATAAATCTGAAGCCCCACAAAATATAATTCTCTATAGGACTAACAAAGCTACTGCTCAAAACACTATATACATACAGGGTGTTAGATAGTCTCCCCAAAAATCAGTCATATTTTGCATCACACTCTACTTAGAAATATGGCATGTGGTTTACAATGTACTTAGTTCATGGGAATGTAGCACCATTCACAATAAATGCTGGAAATGTCCTCCACCGACATCTAAACACACTTGAGTGTGACACTGCATATTATCGATGGTCCTTTGTAACATGTCTTCATCAGTAGTCCAGATTGCTGCACTGATGCTGCTTTCTACGTCTTCTAATGTGTGAGGCTTATTGTTGTAAGCACAACACTTCAAAATATGCCCATAACAAAAAATCAGGAGGTGTCAAATTGGGTGAACGAGGTGGCCATAGTCCTTCGGAGATCACTTGGTCACCGAAGAAAGAGGAAATTTCTCTCATGCTCGCGCAGGACATGTGGCATGTCACTCCATCCTGTTGAAAGTACCCTGTTGTCAAATTGATGTTGGTTAATTTGTCCACAAATTATCTCAAAATGTTCACATATGACACCAAGTTTACTATGTTCCTGAAGAAAATGGGTCCAGTTATTCTGGTTTGGGACACAGCACACCAAACATCAACTTTTGCAAGATGTAATAGAGCTTTGTGTAATTCATGTGGATTATATGCAGCCCAGATGTGGGAGTTTTGGAAATTGATATACCCATCTAAATGAAACAATGCTTCATCAGTGAACCATATGATATGAAATCCAAAATGTTCGGAATTGCGAGTAAAAATGTCTGGAACTGGTGGCAATAAGACACAAGCTTTTAAAGATCCGGTTCTTGTAACTCTTGCACAGCTGTCACACGGCACGGAAGAAGCAGCCCTTTCTTTGTGACTCTTTGGCCGGTGGAAACAGAATACTCAGTTTCTTGTGGCAAACATTCAGCAGCCTTTGCTTCAACCTCTCTGATTTTTTTATTTTTTTTTTTTCTGCTAAAGGATGATGCCTGCTACTGTATTTGTTCAAAACACTGTCCGTGGTATCACATTTCTTTGCTAACCTGGCGATGCAACGTTTGTCTGGTGATTTACTTACCCTTAAACTCCTTCAGGAATTCATGCTGTGTTATCTTTATTGACTGTGTTATCCAATAACTTTCCACAATAAACACCAGCTTTGCAAAAGTATACACAGATATCCTGAACAACGTTCAATGACACAGTAAAACACGTAGATTGCCTCCAAACAAAATTAGTGAGCCCAGCCATCTTGCAGGGTGATATCACAATGAGTCATTGCCTTATCAGGAAAACCACTCCCGCACATTTCTCAAGAATCAAGGTCACTTGTAAAGAAAATGTCGTGTTTCTATATAGTGTGGGAAGAAAACAACAGTTAGTTCTTTGGGGGACTACCTAGTGAAACACCCTGTACATATAATCTGATTAAAACCATTCAATTTTTGTTAGTAGCCAAAACCTCTTTTAATCCATTAATGACCACGATCTTAAAATCATGTGTCATCCACAAAAGCATAACACTTGAAACTGCCTGTTGCTACTTTTCAAATTTACGTTCCCTCTTTTATAGGTTAACAAAAGGATTAGTGCTGGTTCACCACATAAAACT
Source organism: Macrothele yani (assembly GCA_039090855.1). NCBI lineage: Eukaryota > Metazoa > Arthropoda > Arachnida > Araneae > Macrothelidae > Macrothele > Macrothele yani. Next base: position 67,474,012 of record CM077028.1, on the reverse strand, counting down.
TCTGATCTATAAGCTTGGTATGCATTGACTTTCAGCCATTTCGAGGCAGCAATCACTGCATTCTTCCACAGCGAAAAGATTCAATCTTGAGAGCGAATAATATCGCCTCGGAAGGAACTTCTTTGTTTTGTGGAAGCAATATTGATTGAGGGTGTCTTCTACTAATCCTACTGAGGCCATGCAAATTCAAAGAACATATGGGAGTAGAAAATTCTATTCACTCTAATCGAGTGGGCATGGTCACCTAGATGTTCAGGTATTTTGAGCATTTGGGCGTTAAGGGTTAAAAGTGGTTTGTTACTCTTATTTTTTTTATAAATTTCAGTGCAGTTAAATTAAAAGTTTACTTTGCATTACATCACACCTTTCATTGTTAATTCAGCCATTCTACGTTTCCTTCAGTCCATATATAAAGAACTACCTTTCAACAGAAGTTGAAGTGCCTGGTAGGCAGAAAATGTACAGCACAACGTGGCTGAGGTTTGAAGAACTGGTGGTTGCAGCCAAATTAGCCATATATTTTTCACATTTCAGATTATCTTTAATGTCAGAATGCCTGCAATAAGACACTGAAAATTCAAATGAACACTGTTCACAATTATCCCTACCAACATAGCAATACACCTTTTCCAGAAAAAGATATTTTTCTTTTAATAAATCAGTAGATACAGATTTTCTCTATGGCATTTTAAAAACATAAATTTAAAGGGTTTATTAAAGAAAACTTCAAAATGTTAAGTAACTTCCACAGATGTGGACGAAATAACTACTCTCGGCTTTGCTATTAACTCCTTCAATAGAGTCAACGAACAAGGTGACCAGATGACTTTTTGGAATGGAAGGACACTTTCATTGAAAAAAGGAGGAAAATATATTTGTACAACAAATAAACATGAATGCACTTATTATCTATTTAAATGTTACAGTTTGAGAGTTTATATGCATAAAATTTAAAAAAAGAAAGAAAGGAAGTCTGCTGGACATTTTTATTCATAAATTTCACTGAAAGAGATTTTCTTCAGTAGATTGGGTTTCTTTAACGAATATTTGTAAAATTCAGAGCATGACATGTCTTTCAAATAGTATTTAACTAGCAGTATAGCCCTCACTGATTGATTAAGAAACTTGGATTATAAACAGAAAAAACTCACAGCAACAACTCACAACACATAAAACAAGCAGTATCAGCTTGCTGTTTACATAACTACACCACATAGCAGCATCCATGTGCGATGAATGACAGGCAGACTAATGCGCACTGGCGGGTTTTCTCTGTGCTCTTGCAGTAGGCAGCTGCAGCATTGCAGGAATAAACTGACCGGGGAGAGAAGGAAGGGTGCAAGAAAGAATCCAGAAATGAATTAATATATTTCAACAGTGGCTTGGTATGGTATATGATTACAATGGAAGAATTTGATCAAAATGTATTTGAATTATTCCTTATTGAAAAAGCCAGACATTTAGGCTATTTTCCTTACTGCCTGGAGGACAGGAGGAGGACATGGTAAGAAAAGGAGGACATCTGGTCCCTGTCCCCAAAACAATATCTACTTAAAATCTTCATTAATACAGTATATCAATCATCTACAATAAGTCTATCAAACTCTCAATGAACAACCCACTTGAAATAACCAGTTGCTGTTTGGATGAGGTGGGGTTCCTGAGTAACAAACATTTCCTACACAATATATATTTTTTTTATTTTGACCAGGACAAAACAGCAAACTGTATGAGACAAGACCCAAAAACCAAGTGATATGGTAAGCTTAGCAATGGAATATTTTAAAGTGGTTAATGAAATTTTAATTCTAAATTGTATGATTTTTTTCATTCACTTATAGCTTCACCATGAAGAATTTTTCTGTTTACTACATTGGATTTTTCTTTATATTCATCTATTATTCATGAAATTCATTCCCATTTATAAATACTACTATCAACCGATATTTGCATTACCTGGTAAGTATGCTGAAGGTTGCCTTCCATCTGAGCCAGCCTTTGAGTAAATTCTTTTGTTAATGCAGAAATGCCTTTTGAGTCCTTAGTATGGGTGTCGGTCATATGTTTCATCTGACTAACAGAAAAAATATACATATAGGATAGTAAGACTTAGCAACAAGAACAAGATCTACCAAATAAATTTTGGGGCAAAATACACTTGTACTGTAGCACAAGAGAAAATGCTCATATTGTATACTTAATTTTATCTCATATACAGAATTACAGTCTTCTTTATTACTATTAATAGTGATGAACCATTCATGAACAATTTGTTCGCAACAAAAATGGCTCTTCACTGTGAATGGTGAGTGTTTCACTCAATACACCACTACTGTGACACACACTACAGTCACACACGTTTAACTTTATTCTGCCCACATGAGTTCGGAAATGGATTTCCATTAAGAAAAGTAATGTTGAAAATTATTAAGTGTCAACCATTATGTGAATGACCAATTAGCACTCAGCTACGAAATGATGGTGAAACTTAAGACTGGAAATGATACATGAATACCATTCATTTGAATGGTGTGCCCGAATCATTTGCCATGAGCAAATAATTCATTGTGAATGGTAAAGAGCTCGTGCTCTTTCAGGTAGTTTACCAAAAAGAGCTGTGGCCTTAAAAGAGCTTTGATCATAAACACAAGACCCCTTTAATGAATGGTTTACTCAGTAAACACAGTGGCAACCTTGAAAATGAATGGCCATTCCTTTTTTTTTTTTTTTTGATTGAAGGTTTAACGACTACTATGAGCAACTCAATGGGCTATAAGCAGTCGCAGCCATTCATTTGAATGATCATTCAAATGAATGGCCGCGACTGCTTATTGCCCATTGAGCATCCAAATCATGCATTTTACCCATCACACCTGTAATTGATCACTATTGGGGAAGCTACGGGCAATGGTTGTATTTAACCATAGTTTTGGCTGGGCATGAACAATAATGTGGGAGTAACAACCAAGCATTTGCATAACTTCTGCCGTCTCTTATTCATTGGAACTTCAGTGTACTTCTTTAAATATCCAAGAGTGAATACTCAACATCATACGATAAACAAAAAGGCCAGTAACAAAATTCAATTTAATTGCAAAGTTTGAATGTAACTTGTATTTCGCAAAGCGACTTAGTGACTTCTACATAACTAATTGATTCTTCTAATGCAAAATCCAACAATAACTAGAAAAAGTAAACAGTAACCTAAATTTTTGAACCACTGCTAGAAATGCCATCTTCCATTTGGTATACTGGTATTAATATTCATGCTACTAACTGAATAATTTAAAATGTGGCAGTCAGAAAAGAAATAACTGAATTAAATTGCATTTTTACGGCCATATGACCCCCCACCCCCACCCCCACCCCCAAAAAGTATTTATGATTATTCTTTTAAGTAAATTTCTAATTTCCAAAAATATGGATGGTAAAATGTTTTGGCTTAGTAAATTATCCCTTTCTGAACTGACATAACACTGAATGGCATCACCTCTCCAATCTTCTTAGAATGTCCATTCTTGATGTTTACATTCTAATACTGGAAAGGAAAACCCATTAGTGTTCTATCTATTCAAGTGTTCTATCTATTCAGTGTTCTACTATTCAAGAATAATATAATAGAATGGTGCCACAGGCATAGAGTTTTGTAAATCTTATGGCATGCTTGACAAAAAAAAAAATAAGAATAAGAATTTCAAGTGTTCTATCTATCCATTAGTGTTCTATCTATCCATTAGTGTTCTATCTATTCAAGAATGATTTAAAATTTACGAGTTACAAAGCATATCAGACTTCAAACTGCTGAAAAATTAATCTTTGTAAAATCTAGACATCAAGCATTTTAACATTTTCAACAACTCTCGACAAAACAATTCTAACCAAAAACAGAAACAATAGATTTGGTGCCACAGGCACAGAGTTTTGTAAATCTCATGGCATGCTCGACAAAAAAAAAAAAATAATAATAATAATAATAAATAAAGTAACAGTGGCATTTAAATAAATAAAATAAATGAAAGAATAAGCAAAAATGCGTTATTATTAATTGTTATTGAGTAGTAAACTTTTGAACATTTTTGAAATAGTGTCAGATTTTCATTCAGTCCTCATGTTGTGAGTAAATTTCAACATATTATGTGCAAAAGATACCCTTTTTTGCAACCATTTTGAGGAACTTATTGGGATGTATAAGCAGTCATCTGTTCCTAATTTGAGGCCGCAGATTCCAGGGAAGGAAGAATACCAGCAGGTTAAACAAGCATACCATCCATGCCTCACCCAGTATTTAAGCCTGGACTCAGGTAAATGATTGGTACATCAAACAGAAGTCATCAAGACCGTGGGTTCAATTCCTGGTGGCGACCAATGAGAATTTTTCCGTGACTCACTTATAAAACATGGAAAGAGCGATGACTTCTGTTGGATGTTCCTAATCCACATCAATAGTGTGTATTAATTATTCATTCGCCTCCTAGTTATTTGTTCAGTTGCTGCTTTCTATCTTTGGTGAATCTCCAGCATTGTGCGGGGCTTCAAGAAGCAACCTGCCATGTGGTTTGGCAGTTAGTCGTATGTGAGTCTGGAGAATTTGAGGCCACTGTGGTGCAGTGGTAGCATGTCCAGCACATAACTGGAAGACCCTGGGTTCGATTTCCGATGGCGGCCAACGAGGATTTTTCCATGACTCACTTATAAAACGTGGAAAGAGCGATGACTTCTGTTTGATATTCCTAATCCACATCAATAGTGTGTATTAAATGATTGGTAGTCAGTGCTTCATACCACTCAGGCACCGGTGCAACTTTCTGTTTTCCTACATATTTTTCTTAGTAACTGTTTCATTTCTTAAGTGATCCAAAAAATGCTTGCTGTATTGAATTCAAAGTACAATTATAACTGATACATTACATATTTTTTTATGTACTAAAATAATATATTCAACATACATGATTTCAAAAGTGTGCCTTGAATACATCAATTTTAATTTTTGGTAATCTATGGCTCATGTTAACTGATAGAAACATCTTATTCCATATGTTCTAATTACAACATAAAAATTGTTACCAAAAGATAATTTTGGGTACACCTGCAGAAATCAGGGCATGCTGAGAATACCCTGATTTCTGCTGGAGTATCCTTAAGCAACCAAGCATGCCCATAGTCAACATCTGTGTTCAATGCATGAGCAAAAAGGTTACACAGAAATCAGACCTACAAAACACCAGCGAGTAGGTCAGAGCAAACATTATTTCAAAGCATAACAAAATTCAATAACAAATTATTAAATATTTTCATGGCAATTTTATACACTAATGCAGAGAAAGGAATGATAAAACAATTTATAGTTACTTTTGTAACTGTTCTACGGTTTCCTGTAGTTTTATATTCTCTTTACTAAGATCCAATAATTTGGCCTCCCTTGCTTCTAACACTGCATGCAGTTCTTCTTGCTTCTGTGAATAGCAAAAATTATTTTTTTATTTACATAAAGAATTCCAAGTTAACTCAAGGGGAATTGAAAACTATTTAAGGAAGGCTACAGAATGTAACAGAATACAAACAAATTGCATAAAAATAAGTTTTCATGCAAATTCACAATTTTCACTGAATTTTAAATTTAGTAAGCTGTTGTTAATAGTTCCACTTACACGAGACCAACAAATTCAAATCAACTCTGACATCGAATACAACAGACTTCTGTCATCAGTCTAAAGAGAACATGCTGAAAGCTGTACTTTTCTAAATTGTAGCTCCTGTCAACAAGCCCACACTGTTGAGCCCCGAGCTCATAATTTCATACATGAGAAAGAAAAAGTACATTTATTATTCATGTAATTATCATATATTTCTTGCCACATACTGACCTAAGGTTACTTTGCATCTTAGGTTTCATTATTAAGATACTAATTACACTAGTCAACAAGATTTTTGCCACATGGATGGAAATATGCGTCTATAGTAAATTTTTTATATGCTGATAACAAATATGGCCTTTAAAAAGAACCATTACGTGCCATTTTATAAAAAAATGGAAAATAACATTACAAAAGCTGAAGATTGACATAACTCGGTTATTGACCCAAAAGCCTCCTCTGGAAGTGCTTCTCAGTGTATCGACAACTTTTCCCTAGGCTCATTTCCACTTTGTAATAATTTTTTATGGTAGGACTTGAAGGAATTATGAGTCATTTTGGAATAATAAGTCATATTTCCCTGTGCTGCACGTGCCTTGACTTAACATTTGCAAGCACCAGGCTGAGAAGTGGCTGAGATTATTTTGTTTCACGGTGAAATGTGTTCTATCTGGTTCAATTGAAGAGATTTTGTGCTTGTGACAGATTGCAGTGACTACTGTACAGTGTGCATCTGCATTTTTTCTCATAATGGATAACATGCCACAAATGTGTAAATCAATCGGACAGTTTTTGTTACATTTGTGGACATTTCACAGTGAAAATACAGCATTGGTCGTCAACAACCGTGGTTAAACAAGCTTATTATTATTATTTTGAGTGTTACGTTGGTGACCAATAAAAAACAAGGGCTCCCCACATACCTTGCGTAACATGCTACTCAAATTTAATTAAGTGGATGAAAGTAAACAAACCACGGTGTATGCCTTTTGCAGTTCCGATGGTCTGGTGCAAACTGATAGCCATGCAGAGGTCTGTTATTTTTGCATGACTAAAATCGAGAGATTTTCAAAGAAAACAAAATGTGAAGTAAAATATCTTCCTGTTTCATCTGCAATATGTCCTACACCACACGGATCTGAACTGCCCTTTCCTGAGCCACTTTCGCAATTGGAATAATTCACATTTCCAAAAGAAAAAAATGGAGGTGAGACTGAACCATCAATGTCATTTGATCTATTCTACAGTCCCAGACATAACAGGACACCACATCTGATTCGGCAAAGGAAACTAAATGACTTAGTCGGAGACCTTAATCTTAGAAAACATCAAGCTGAACTTTTAGGGTTTAGGGTGCAGTAGTGGAACTTACTGGCACCAAGCACTAGGAACTTCACTGTACAGAAAGAGGCATGAACAATTTTCAGGGTACTTTACAATGCAAAATTCTGTGTGTGCATGCATGCATGTGTGTGTATACAAATAATGACGGATTAATGGCTGATCGAGCATATCCCTCAGGATTGGAGGCCTTCCATATAGTCCTCAAAAATGAGTCTGAAGGCAGCATTGCTACACAATGACAACACTAAATCATCAATTCCAGTGGCACACTCAGTGTATATGAAAGAAACTTATGAAAATATGTCACTGCTGTTAAGCGTAATCCAATACTACATGCACTGCTGGCAAGTGTGTGGAGATTTGAAAATCATCGCCCTGCTACTCGGACTTCAGGGTGGATTTACAAAATACCATTGTTTTCTTTGTCTACGTGACAGTAGAGCAACTGGCAAATACTATACTGTGAACGACTGGCCTCACAGAGAGAATTATGTCCCGGGGCAACATAATGTTAAGTATGCCTCTTTGTTAGGCCGAAACAAGAAACTGGTTCCCCTTTAAATGTTAAGATGGATTGGATGAAAATTTTCATGAAGGCTTTGAACAAGAGTGGAGAAGGTTTCACATATGCCAGGGGCCATTTCCCAAGTGTAATTGCACAATTCAATATCTTCATACTATATTTCATCAATAATTTATTTCGAAAAGTACAGGATGTCACTCATTCATGCATGGTCCCTACCACACAAAAGTGTTGCGTGTTATGCACTTTTCACTAACATTTTCGTAATCAGCGGGGACAATTTAGCAAAAAACACCCAAAATGACCCATGTGGCATTTAAAAAGTTCAAATTTGTTGACTAGCGTTATTTAAACATTGTTTAAGACATTAAGTCATTAATGTCAACAAAAAGATGAGAAGACTAGGTATAGCTCACAACAGCATGTAGTGCATCTGCCTACATAGACCTAGTACATCAACTCAAACTGCCACTAGAAAACTGGAGGTTCCTTTCAGAACACTCCATTCAGAACTGAATAAAAAGCTTGATTTGTATGTGTATACGATTAACATTATGCAAGCTCTGCAATCCTTTGACAAATCATGAAGTTTCTTGTTTTTCGGGAAAATGCTTGACTGTGTACTTAGAAACGATAACTTCTTCTGTCATACTATATTCACACATCAAGAAACTTGTACTGTCTCAAGAAAAATCACTTGGTACACAAACTTATGTTTCACAGCACTTACATCATGTTTCTGAGCAGAAACTAGTTCCTTTGAAATGTAATGCATGGGGTAGTTTAGTTGTCTTGATCATATTATTGGACCAAATCTATTTATTTCTAAATGCACAATCACAAAACTTTAAGATACAGTTAGATTTCAACTGAATTTTAGATTTTACATTAACTGTTATCAAAAGGTCACATAAGACCAGATTTTACACCCATTAACTTACCAGAAACTATGAATATTATCATAGACTATGAGTAATTTAATTTTCAATGCATATTCATTTATCTACTGTATCATATATGACTGATCTACAAGATGTATCTATTTCTTCACATTTTCAAAATGCTAGGCTTCGCTGTACAACAAGACTATTTGTTTCTTATGATTTCACAGTACACAGACAGATATATTCAGACCATAGGCGCTGACTTCGTGGGTTCGAGACACTTTTTGAACCCCTAATGATTTTGTTGGGAGTTCCTCGAAACCCTAATATTTTTGCTCGTATTTCGTGGGGAAAATAATGCACGCATATGTGCATAAATTTTGTCTTTTGTTATCAATTCTTCAAGTTTTTTATTATTCATTCCCTGTTTACTATATATAGAAAGTGTGTACATAAATTTACCCCTCAGACTATTTATTGTGACTAAAAAAAGAATAAATGTTGTTCATGCTCATCAAATTTGATGCCACAGACAATACCTCAAGTACCGTTGTTTAAGAGCATTTAAAACTGCCTCCTTTATAAAAGAAAATTCTTCGGTTTGTCTGGGTTCCCACAAAATACAAAAGTCTAGCTCTACATTCGTAGACGAGAACCTATTCGAGGTGATAGTGATAAAGGCGGAAATATGTTGTACAGTCAGTAGTTGACCCACCCTATCTTCGAACAGTCGGGGACCAAGGAGGTTAGAAGAGAAAGAAGATGGCATCAGCAGCCGCTGGTGAAGCCAAATCTGATCTGGTTTCTTGCGCCTTCAGTAAGTGATGTCACTTACTGGAGACCTGTGCATCAGCACAGTTTAATAGCAGCCGTCTCTTACTCTCTGCAGCCGTCCCTGAAGGTCAACAAGGCTCATACAGCTTTAGCAAGGCAGTGATCGGTTAATACGCAATATGCACTTCTGGTCAACGAAGCATAATTTTGTTTATTTTTTTAGAAAATACTAAATAGCATTTCTGTAACTTTTTGTAAATTTTCAGGTGATGCGTAACATCACAGCCTCTCCTTGACAAATGTCAACCCCGCCTTCTCGTGGTGCATCCTGTTCCCACTAAAGGGGCTCTGACGACCGCCAATAGCGGTATAACTATACCATCGGGATCAGAGGAAATGCTATCCCACACTCACCAACCCGCTTGGCCAGCGTGGTGAGTTATGGCCAAACACCTCCAAAATGACTCTACAACTTAAATCTTGGCCCTCAGTCTCCGGCAGCTGGAATGTACCTGGCCAAGGCAGCGGCCAGTGCGACATGAAGGCAGAGGGTGCTAAGAATCCCCGGAGGACCGGACTAGGCTGCCATTTGATGCTGACCTTGGCTACCTAGAACGGACGCTCCCTTATCTTCTGATTCAAGGCTTCTTGAATTGGAAGAGGAACTACAAAGGATCAAGTGGGACATCGTCGGGCTAAGTGAGGTAAGGAGAAAAGGAGAAGATCTCATTGAACTGAAAAGTGGATATCTCTTCTATTATCGTGGGACAGATACTGGCAGAACTAGTGGTGTTGGATTTATAATAAACAAGAAACTGAAGGATAAAGTCGTAGAAGTTGAAAGTTCCTCTGACAGAGCTGCAAGACTCGTTATCCAACTATCGAGAAGATACCAGGCTCAGATTATTCAAACTTATGCACCCACCACAAGTCATCCTGAAGAAGAAATTGAAGAATTTTATGAGGAAATTCGTCATCTAAATAATAAAGGTAAGCAGCACTTGAAGATAATTATGGGAGATTTCAATGCAAAAATAGGGCAACGGCAACAGAATGAAACTTCAGTAGGTAAATTCGGTCACAGCAACAGAAACCAGCGTGGAAATACTCTCGTTGAGTTTGCAGAGGCAGAAGGATTTTTCATCTTGAACTCCTTTTTCAAGAAAAAGCCACACAGGAAATGGACATGGAGACATCCAATTGGGACGACAAGTGAAATTGATTTTATTATGTGTAACAAAAAATTCGTCATCGAAGACTGCAGTGTGCTGAACAAGTTCAACATAGGTAGTGACCATAGATTGGTGAGATGTAAGATGCACCTCAACACTAAACTGGAACGTGGCAAGCTCATAAGACAAACAAAATGTATTGACATAACCAACCTTAAAAAACACCATAATACTTTCAAGTTGGAACTGAAGAACAGATTCTCTGCTTTAGAAGGCCTAACATCGGAAGAAGTGGATATTTCGGAAGTTAACAGAAAAGTAACCAAAGCTCTAATGGAAACAGCAACAAAATTAGCTGGGTCTAAGAACAAGTTGCATGTGAACAAATTATCAGGAAAAACCAAAATGTTGATGCAAAAAAGAAGAGAGATGAGGACAACTAAAGTAGATGTGACTTCCAAAGTGGAATATATAGAGCTATGCAAGACAACACGAAAAAGTATCACTGAAGACGTAAGGAAATTCAACTGTGAGCTAGTGAGGAAAGCAATTGAAAACAACCAAAGCCTTAAGATAGCAAAGGGACATCTCAGTAAGGGAAGAAAACAGATTATGGCTCTGAGAAAAGAAGATGGTTCTATAACAAGAAATAGAGGCAAAATTTTGACAAGAGTGAAAGATTTCTACTCCAAATTATATGAAAGGGATGATACATGCACTCCAGACATCATGAAAGGTACCAGAGTTCTTCCAGTCCTCCCAGCAGAAGTTGCTCATGCAATCAAGAACATGAAGCGAGGGAAAGCTCCAGGAGAAGATGGAATTACTATAGACATCATACAAGAAGCAAGTGGAGAAATTGAAACAGTACTCGCCCAAATTTTCACTCGATGCCTTAATGAAGGGAAGATTCCTGAGGATTGGAACAATGCTACAATGATCCTGCTACATAAAAAAAGGTGACATTGAGGATCTCAGGAACTACAGACCTATCAGCCTCCTATCAGTGGTTTATAAAATCTTCACTAAAGTTCTTTCACACCGCTTGAAGGTAACACTGGACATGGCTCAACCGAGAGAACAAGCTGGATTCAGGAGTGGCTACAGCACAATAGATCATATCCACGTACTGAGAGAACTGATTGAAAGAGCGAGGGAATATGAACTTCCATTGTGCATGGCTTTTATCGATTATGAAAAAGCCTTTGATTCGGTGAAACCATCAGCAGTTACCACGGCTCTGAAATCCTGCGGTATTGAAGATGCATACATTAATATTATTAATAACATCTATGAAAATGCAAGTGCAAAGATTCGGCTGTTTGAAAATATAACACACATAAAAATTGGAAAGGGAGTGAGACAAGGTGACACCATATCTCCGAAGCTCTTTAATGCCACATTGGAAAATGTCTTTCAATCACTGAACTGGGAAAACAAAGGGATAAAGATTAATGGAGATTATCTAACCCACCTTCGTTTTGCTGATGACGTAGTCATTTTTGCAACTACCCCATCAGAGCTGCAGAGTATGATCCAGGAACTTGCTGACAAGAGTAAAGAAGTGGGATTAAAAATGAACTTTCAGAAGACAAAAGTGATGTTCAATGCTTTTACAAGAAATGAAGATTTATCGATTGATGGAGAAAAACTGGAGATAACAGATACGTATGTTTATCTTGGACAGCAGATATCAAGTGAGGGTCACATTGATGAAGAAATTAATCGGCGTACAAAACTTGCCTGGAGAGCTTTTGGAAGAAACAGCATAATTTTCAAGAGCAATATGCCATTATGTCTTAAAAGAAAAGTGTTTGATCAATGCATCCTTCCAGTGCTTACGTATGGTGCAGAGACGTGGACCTTAACTAAAAGAGACATACAAAAGCTGCAGACAACTCAAAGAAGCATGGAGAGGTGCATGCTTGTTATAACCAGGAGAGATAAGAAGAGGAACTCGTGGATCCGAAAAATGACGAGAGTGGAAGACATCATGATCAGAGTTAAATCCCTGAAATGGCAATGGGCTGGACATACTGCCAGAAGGACAGACCATAGATGGACAGCCGAAATTTTAGATTGGATTCCAAGGGACAGGAAAAGACCCAGAAAAAGACCACATGGGAGATGGGTGGATGAAATTCGTAAATATGCGGGAGTGACATGGAGGAGACTGGCACAAGACAGACCGTTGTGGAGGAAACTTGGGGAGACCTTCGTCCAGCAGTGGATTGATAATGGTTGACAATGATGATGATGATGATGATATTCCGGTCTCATTTTTTCCTGACGGTACATGATGCACAAGTGTCTCTAAAACCTCTTCAAAGTCAACGATTTCCCTAGAAAGGTACAGAAGCATCCCAAGTTGGGCATACTGGTCATACACAGCTGATACGAAGTAGAGCCAACGGAAAACGCAGGGCGTGCGACTAATGCCATGTCCTCTCCCTTCTAACCTCCTATTTTAACTCAGAAATCTTTTGAAGAAAAAAATTGTTGGCATTTTTAAAATTGGTAAAAAAAAAAACTTAAATAAATTTTACATGTTTTTGTTACTTTTATAAGACAATTGAGTTGAAAATTCACACAGTATCTGTGCATTGTATATAATAATGCCACGCTTACAAAAGCAAAATAAATGAAATAATTATCTAGAAAAAAGATCTGTAATTAATTATAATTTGCTTCATTTTAGCATTTCAGGCATCTTATTGTGCCAGATAATCTGACTGAATGAAATTTAAATTAGACTTAAATACTTTGAAAAATGCATGGGTAATTCAATTAAAAATTTCCGGAACCCCCAATAATTTTTCAAGTCGGCTCCTATGATTCAGACCAGATATATTCTAGGGAACACATGTTTCAATTTGCTGAACATTTGTTTCCTAGAAATTAAGTTTACAGTCTTGATACATTAATTCATAAGGTAGCTACCAGACTGAATATTTCATATACTGTTATTAAGACATTTAACAGTTAAGTAAGCCAGCTGTACCCATCCCATGAATGCACAGGAAATCTAACAGCTTACTTCTGGATCAAGTAAAGACCAGCCCTTGCAAAACTGCTGAAATTTCTACTAGCCAATGTGGCTAGTGAAATAAAAATTTTACTAGCCAAATGACAAAATCTACTGGCTATGCGAAATTTAAAAAATAATAATTCAGTAACTTCTCTACTTACGTTTCTATGAAATTAAATGGGTGCATGTTTTCTTTTTTCTTTCTAATGAGAGACACCTCCCCCATTAACTTCATAAAAACAGATGCAGAGCAGTTACCTGCATAGGATCATTAGATTGACTGCAAATATTATTGCATATGTTTTTGTTCCAAAATGATTGGATTTTTTGATAATTTATTTTCAGTGCTGTAATATCATTACTCTTACTATCTTACTTTACACATACATAATTTATTTTTGAGAGGCCATTGAATTTAGATGTCTGATTTCTTTTAATAATATTTAAAACAAAGAGACAAAAGTTAGGTATATATGCATAAAGTGGCACTAATAATGTTGATACAGTTTACCACTGATATGTATTGTGTCTGATCTTCCCATCAAAGGTATCTGCCCACCACAATTGAACAGCATTTTGAGGATCAAAATCTTCAATTGAAGTGCCATTGCATCTAATAATCATTAAGTCATTAAAAGTGTCACAATTCAGACATGCCCAATTACTGGTTTTTATGAGGTTCTTTGCCGATGCTCCACATCAATGGGCTTGTGCGTCACTGCAGCCGAAGTGCTCGTGCGCAGCCCCAGAGCAATTTTCTTTCACTCCCGATATTTTCTCATGCGTTCTGCCGTGGACATTGCAGTGTTTATCGAAAGCTGGCGAGTTGCTTTTCTGCGTAGAATACGTTCGATGTATTTCTGCTTGGCTTTTTGACGAGTGTATGCCGACATTGTAAATTTTTTTAAAAATTTCAACTGCGATCTAAAGTTTCAGACCGAACTCGATGCCCATTTTTTCGTAATGCTCAACTTTCCGCATTGGCCACCTAGTACTGGTCTGATTTTAAAGAAGTATTCACGTCAAAAAATCCCTGCCACATACTTCCTATTGTTCCTAAGCTGTGGTGAATTTCCGAGATTCAACGATCCAACGCGTGGAACATGCGGCCTCTTAATAGTATCGTCGATGAAGGCCCAATAACAAACCTGTTATAGGATCGCTCACGAAGCTATAATGTCCACGATTACTCACCAGGCAGGCAAATTTCTGATGAGCAATCCTGCGATGTAGCGTCTGGAATCAGACACTGTGAGAAACTACATCGGAGACGTGCGCGTGCATGAGGATCAGCTGATATTCACGTGTCTCGGACTCAGAAAACCAGTTTGAACAGCAGTGCTTGGTCACGGCTTGGCGGCACGCGACGGCGATTACATTACGAGGCCGCGAGCATTTATATCACAGTGATGATGAATCATAGTTTTGTCAGTCGAAACACCATAACATCGATGTAAAATTCACGCCGATTTTTCGCAATGTATTGATACATTGCCGAGTCCTAGTGGGGGGAAAAGTTGGACAAAATAGTTGCACACTTCGGGGGGGGGGGATCTACTCGCCATCATTGGCTACTATGCTAAAAAATTTACTAGCCACTACGAAATATCTTGTCGGCGACTGGCGACCGACATTCGCGAGGCCTGGTAAAGACCTGTATAGGAAGCACTCAGAAGTTTGAATTACATAAACTAGCCCCCAGTTTCCCTGTACGTTATCACTATGGGTGAGTAAGTAGTCTGCACAAGCAGCCAACATGTAATGCTAGAAGCAATATTTACATGTCAGACAGAGCCTTATGTGAACTTGTACCTGAATGAATTCCATAGTAATGGCATATGAAAATTTGCACCCTGGCATTTCAAGGCATTAATTTTCAGGAAAAAAAAAAACATCATTCTATACTCCAGTTGTAATCATTGGCACTGATGTGCCATATTTTCCCTGTTGCCCATGTACCCACTCTTTTGAACTTGAAATACATTTGAAACTTTAAAATTACATTGCCCTGGAGTGGGAATCAAACCCGCATCTCCTGATTACCAGTCGAGCATACTATCCGTTACACTACCCAGGACAAGGAAGTTCAAAGCAACTGAAGCTAAGCAGATGTAACTTAGAAATCTGAGAACATTTCAGATTTGCACTAATCAAAGCAACTATAAGCTTCATTTGGTATAGAGAATATACTGTTGTTAAAGGTAGGGAAGCCAGATGACGGCCTCCCCACGGAACACAAGAATGATATCAATCCACGACACACTGCACTTTTGCTGTGCCCTTTCTGTTGAGCAATTACTCTTGTACTGACTCCCACCTTCAATCACTCCCAGGCAGAATGATGCTGAGCATTGAATGTAATATAAACACCACAAGAAACTTAAAGAGCCTTATGTAGAGATCTGTTTCAAGAGAAGCAGTTGGGATAGAACAGAATGTTTTGTGGGGTTTGAACTTCAAAAAAATTCTTCCACTACTGCTGCTTATGCCCTCCTTCCTTTTCTTAAGTTTCTCCCTATTGTCAATTTATTGTCACCATGCTGCAAATGTTGGGAGAGTTTTTCTACCCATCTTCAAGTTATAGGCATTTTCCAGCTGGACAGTCAGTGGCTGAAAGTGTGAGGCTCTTGATCGAGTAACTTCTTGTATTAAATTTGTTTTAAAAAGAACTCTGACATTTTGAAAATTTGTTTTAGATAGCAATTTTGCCTGATAAACTGCTGAGCAAACAAAACTTGATTCTGAGCAATAATTTGGTGTTGTTTTTTATTTACATGCTGGGGACTACTTTTTATAGTGGAGGTAGCTGTCACATACCGTCCACATTTCTACACTTTTAGGTTGGCTTAGAGTATATTTTCAACTTCAACTAACTTTGCGTGCCATAGTAACCAAAATCCCATGTGTATAAAACAGCTTTAAAATATAAATGAAATTCAAAGTAAGTGTTCTTACCTGAATCAATTTTTCAAAATTTTCTGGATCATGTAGACTCTTATAAAGAGTAGAGGTAGTTTGATCTAAAGCATAGAATAAGATACAGAAATTCAGAAAGAAAATAAAGTATTTTCTTTAAAAAAAAGCAATATATAACTACTTTTATATTTCTATATGTCTACATAAATAAAAATATGTTAAACCACATGTTTTAAGCTAAGGTTTCTTAAATATTTATGAATCCACAAAAGAAATGTATCATGTGTTATCATTATGAACAAGAATCAAATTGACAATTTCAAGACATTTTGCAGAGTGTAGAACTTTGAACTTCATGAGATGAAAAGCACTGTGAGACAATTCAGTCATATTAAGTCATACACATTGCACCCAATAACAGACCAGTATTGTAAGTGGTGGACGTCATGAATTAAAAATAAAAATTTAATGTGTCCTGTATCTGTGAATATCTTCCTGTGGGCAATGTGTGTATGTCTGATCATCTTTGTTTGTAAAAAAATATGGGTGTCTGATAGCCTTTTTGTGAACAATGAAGCACTTGCTCAAGCAGAAATTCTTAAAATGAATTCCATACTAAAACTGTACCCTATTTCTCCTTAGGAAATAATAGGCAGCTGCCCAA
Organism: Macrothele yani; assembly: GCA_039090855.1. Lineage (NCBI taxonomy): Eukaryota > Metazoa > Arthropoda > Arachnida > Araneae > Macrothelidae > Macrothele > Macrothele yani. The sequence continues at coordinate 67,457,074 of CM077028.1, read as the reverse complement.
GATAGGAGCAAATTTACTTCTTCATTCGTTCATTTATTACATTACAACAGAAAACATTTGCACTTATTTTCCTACCATCCTCTATTGTTGAATGTTCAAGTTAAAATTATTTACAATTATAACTCCTGCATTCTTGTTTTGAATTTCAATACTGAGTTATGGGGTGTCCTTCTTTTGTTTACATATGTTCTGAAAACTGATAATCAGTTTACCAACTCACACAATTATGAGATGAATAGAAGATATTACAGATTATCTTAACCAAAGCTAAAAAGAAGTGCACGTACATTTCAATCTTTTTCCTTTGTCATAGATAAAGTTTTAATATTAAAGGTATTGTACTCAACTTTCAATATTAATTCATGATACTGATAAAAAAAATTTATATTTTTGAAGAACTGGCTTTACTGTTCATAGTTTAAAGAGGACTATCAGGGAAGATATATTTTTACTATAAATGAAAATGCATGCACACTGAGTTTCAAGTGGGAGAATTTAAAAAGTATTACAAATGACAGAGGATTGAACATGAGTGGTAAAAAATCCAGTGTACTGCTCATATTGCACAAAGAAAGAAGTGATTTACCTGACTCCAATGATATTTTACTGTACTGATCCCTAGCAGCTACTGCAAAAGTGAAAATTCTGCAATCTAGCACTCAGTTATTTTAATATTGCTTTGACAAATTTAAGCAAAAGGCATAACTTAAATCACAATCAATTGCAGGAATTTCTGCCAGAAATCAAAGCAAAACATGGAGATGTTGTTTTTTTTTTAATACACAGATATTAAGTGGCTTAGCAAATAAAATGCTATGAAATAATTTTACCTGAAAAGGTAAGATATAATTAATAATGATATAGAGAAGGGTATAAAAATACCAGAACTGGTAGATTCAGAATGTTTTTTTTTTTTCATTAGCTTATTTTTCTTGATTTTATGTCTTTAACATAGAAATTAAAATTTAAAACTCCAAGGTAATTAAACCTGAAACTCTGATTCATAACAAAAACTAATACACAAAGGTTTTTTTGTTGGTTGTTTTTTTCAAAGATCAAGGCATTTGAAATGAAATTCAAATTAAAAAGAAGTATATTAAAGAAAATGCATAATTTGTTATTCTGAAAATTAATATTTGAAAAAGAGTCAGGCTTCATTAAAGCCAACAACCAGATTTGCATAAAATATTGAATTACTTTCAAAATGAGTTTCCAAAGTGATTTTCAGATTTTCACAAACATTTAAAAGATCTTCAACTCTTTCAAAATCTGTTTTGTTCACCTTGGTTGTTGAAAAAGTTCCAGATAATCAGACAACTTACAATTTGGATTTATTGATTTGCAAACAAATAAACTAAAAGATCATCATTCAAACCAGCAGAGTTCTATGCCAGTCTTTATTTTATTTATTCATTTATATCTATATTTTCTCTTCTAAAGAAATTCACAGCCAGAATCTCAACAATGTTTGGTTACATGTATACATACACAGCGGTTACTTTGGCTTTTTTAAAGTTTTTGCCAACCCATTCCCCAAATTCAATTTTTTTTGCCAGTGTTAAAATAGTACAAAAAGGTAATCACCAATACTTTCACCAACACTTTTTTTCCATCAACAAAACAATTTTTTTTTTTTTCACAAATTGCGAAAAATGCGATCGGCAGCTGACTCCTGCATATACACTCTTTGGCAAAACAAAATAAAGCACCCTGAGAAAGTCCTTCAATCCTGATGAAACTCCTCATTGCAAATACCACAGGGTCAAATATGCAAATGACTAAACAATAACGACCAACGACGAAATAGTGGCCTGCCACAATGCATGGGAACCACACATTGAGGAGGGTATATCAAGAGCAAAGCTCACATGCACGGACAATTGTGACAGCAGGTTGCGGTTGCATTAACCTCAATGGACTGTGAGGATGTCTCGATGTCGGATCCATGCACACTATGACCAGCTGAACAAGTTTGAGAAAGGACGTATATAATTGGGCTGACAGAGGCCAGTTGGTCGTTACTGTATCACCAGGCATTTGGGTCGGAGTAACGTGGCAATTGGACAATGTTGGTGCCAATGGGTCGAGGAAGGCACAACTCAGAGGCACATGGGCAGTGGATGGCTGAGGGCAATGGCAGAATGTGAGGATCAAGCAACTGAGGGAGCCACACAAACAGAACTGAATATTGCTCTCAACCATCCTTGGAAATGTTGTGTCGTCTACAGGTATAGGAGTGAGGATTCGGACCTTTTCCAGATGACTTGTGGCACAGGAACTACATTCAAGAAAGCCATTCTGCCACCTACCACTAACCAGCAAGCATCACCGACACTGGTTGCAGTGGTGCCAGGCCTGATCAATGTGGGATAGTTTCCAGTGGCGTCGTGTTGTCTTCAGTAAAGAATCGTGGTTAGCACTTGGCGCCAATGACCAGCACATGTGTGTCTGGAGATTAGCCAGTCAGCGCACGGATCCTGCCTTTACCACGGAATGGCACATGGCTTGCAAACCAGGAGTGACTGTTTGGAGAGCCATTTCCTATGATAGCCGGGCACCCTTGGTAGTCCTCTAGTACAGGTATGTCGATAACATTCTACAACCTAATGTGTTTCCATTCCTGTCAGAGTATCACCGAAAAAAAATTCAACAACATAATGCCTGGCCACAGACGGCAGCAGCTCTTATAGGTCTGCCTCAGTAATGTAGATACCCTTCCATGGCTAGCCCGATTGCCTGACCTCTCACAGATCAAACATATTTGAGACATGGAACACCACCTATACCCATCCCGGAATGACGGCAAACTGGCCCACAATTTGGACACCATCTGGCATGCTATACCACAGGACAGTATCCCTGAACTGTATGCGCCTATGCCACGCTGGGTAACCTCTTGTATCTGCGCCAGAGGTGGTGATACAACGTACTTGTTCCATTCATGTAGCTGTTTTACCTGAATAAATGACCCAACTGCTCTGGAATTGAAATCACTTCCTTTCCTATACATGTACATTGCACATACTAATTTTCATCTCGATTAGATGATTTCTTTGGGGTGCTTCACTTTTTTATTTTTCTTGCAAAAAGAGTGTAATTTTTTAGTACATATATTTATAAATGAACATTTTATGCATGAATTTCACCAAAAGCAAATTTCAAATGCAAATGACTGATGACCATTTACATTTGGCACTTCAAATTAGCACTACTAGCTTTAAATTGGAGTTTGCTACACTGGCAAAAACCATTACAAAATTCTAATGCTCTCACTATTTTTCATGAAAATTTTCATTTCAATAAGAGCTGGGAGGTGGGTTGGGTTGTTTGTTTACACTTTCTAGTGATAAAAGTGAGTTGACATGTGGTACAATCCTCATTAATTTACTTGGGTTTTTAAATTTCATCTTCAAAGTTACGTTCAAAAGCATTTTTTGTTCAAAATTATTAATAAATTAATGTCAGTTATTTTTTATACACCTGCCGTACTTTTTCTATACTGTGAAAAATCTGTTATAAATAGACAATTTAAAAAGACAAGTTATCACAATTTATTTTTGTACAAAAATTCCTTATGACTAGCAAATGCTTATACGTATATTAACATCTCTGCACGATTCTTCTTATGGAGAAGAATCATGCAGGTTCTTCTTATGTTCTTCTCAAGATTCTTCTTATGAGGAGAATCAGACATAGGCAGAGATGCCAACAACTACGGAAAACTGTGATTTTTCTACGGAAAATTAACGGAAGTTATTAATTTTTATTTTGCTTGTTCTCCTTCCCAACGCAACGGCAGCCACTTGACGATCCGGCATGCTTGCGATGCTGCCTGCATTTCCAGTTCTGCCTCTTGAAGCTGCTAGGATCTATCTTAGAGCACACGAGCGGCACGTGAAAACCCTTCCCTCCCCAGCATGCAACATTCTAGGGACGTTGAGCGTAGCTAGCTTTGGTGGTGGACGTGGGTGGAGTTCAGCCTGAAACTCTTTTCGCAGTGCACAGCAAGCTGTTGAAAATCGTTTGGTGCAGAACGTGAGTGTCATTGCCTGGCATCAGAGGGTTTTTTTAAATCGTGTGTCGACCATTCATGTCAGTAATTAATATTTTGAAGAATTCTTCTTGCGTTGTTGAAAAGTATGCTTGGCTTTCGTTACAGAGTTCGCCAAAATGCGTAATTATGCGTCTAGTATGCATCAAAATTTTACCAACGTGTAAAAATATGCATCAGGAATTTTTCGCGATATGTCGTGAAGCGCGTAAAGTACACATCAACACGTAAAAATATGCATAGAAAAACGAGTAAAATACACATCAACGCGCAAAAACACACAACAAGAAACACGTAAAACTATGCATCGAAGAATTTTACCAACGGGTAAAGATACACATCGGGACAGCATTTCGCCTTTCAAAAACGGAAGTGAACGAAATAAAGATTTCTTCCGTAATCGTAATTTCGTTTTCCCGCGATGTTGCCTTTGTCCAGTATTGTTGTTATACATAATTTTATTTCATAAATCTTTGTATTTTTCACTTTGAAAATGGAGGGGAAATTTCCGAAAACGGAAATTCAACGGCGCAAAAATTCCCGTGTAATCTTCGGCTTCGAGGAATTTCTGCTTTTCCGTCACAATTTGGGTTATCCTCGAGACCGATGCATAATTGAACAGAAATTTTGGGGCAATAGGTAGTGGCGAAGGACGCTTTCCGCCTGAAACTTTCAAAAACGGAAATTTTGTCTTTCCAAAAAACGGAAATCGGACGTAGCACTGGTTTCTCCCATAACTGTAATTTTTTTCCCCAACAATGTTCCGAACGTGTATCCTGTGTTCTTACATATTCCCCCCAAAAAAGGTTTGCATTTCAGCTTGATGAAGGAGGGGGGGGGGAGTCCGAAAACGAAAGTGACGAAGCTGAAAATTTTTTAAGAATTGATGCATGATACTCAAAAGCATTCATATTCTCCAAGTTACACTACCTTTTATCTAAAATAGTGAAAGCTATCATGCATTCATGGTTCTCAAACTGAAAGTTCTTTCAGCATGATGGATAAAATTGTCATGGCATCCAAGGGGTTTGTGAAGCCCACTGTCATAGCTGATGGTGATGTTGAGCTTAATTTTTCAAATAACAGTTTTTCAAAAAAGAAAAATCAGAAAGGACACAACTGGTAATTGAAGTAAAAACAAGAATGTATTAAAGCGAAATCATTTTAAACGAAAATGAACTTTCTAAGTTCTATAAATCTGTAGGAAAATTTCACATTGAAGAATGTTCTTATATTTAAGAAAAGATACTGATCTATGATGAATTCTTAAAACATGCAGAAGTCGTAGATCTTTCACTTAGAGCCCTAACATCATTTACTTCTGTATTACACATAGTCAAACTCCTTCCATTTATAATAACTGAAAATGAACTTGATATACTGGAAGCAGAATTCCTTGTTATCAAGCTGACAAACTAGAGACCATAGCAGTAACAGATAGAATAGATGTCACTTGGTCAGAAATCTCAAAATTAAGAGGCTATAATGGAGCGGTTAAGTATACTATTCTCTTGAAAATAATGTTTGCAATACTTGTAGTTCCACACTCGAATGCTGTGAGCAAGAGAGATTTTAGTTTAGTGCGATAAAATCAAGCCCGTTTCCAACCTAATTTAGGTTTAGAAACTGTAGAAGCACTACTTATTGCAAAAATGAATATGTTTTCCTCTGGGCAAGTGTGTTATGAAAAAAGATTTTCTGCTGAAGAACTCAAATCTGCAAAACACTGTACAGCAAAATCACTAAAGAAAGCTGTTTAATCAATTGTTTGTTGTGTAAAAAATGTATCAGTCATGGTGTATATTATTTACCATGTGAAAAATTTGGAATATTTTGATACAGATTTTGATGTATATAAATGAGTAAGTAAAAAAATGCTAATTAAATTAAATGAGTTGTTTTCCTCGGTTAAAATTATTCTTTTTGGTATGACTACTGAAAAATGGCCAAAACTACTGAAAACTTGTACAAGTACTACTGAAAATATCTGAAACAGGTTGGCATCTCTGCATAGGCAATGCATCACTGTGAACTGCACCTGGTTATGGTAATGAATATCCTGGACTAAGAAGTGGAAGATTATGTTGATGCATTTTCTCATTGCATTGCTTATCATATGTTAACAAACAACCACCAGAAATGGCTCAAGACATCCAAGGCCGATTTTAGGGATATCTCCTCACATTCATATTACATTCATGGAAACACAGGAAAACTATTAATTGGATGGTCAGCAGTGAGCTTAGAACCCTTAACAGTTGCTGAATATTTAGACACTTAGCCAACTATGCCATGCAAATGGTTGCTAATTGCTTGCTTCATGTTGATTCTATGCTTGCCGATGTACAAATGCATAACAACTGAGGTGTGGCTCACTTACAAATCCTTAAGTCTAATGTGGCTCACATCAAAAAAGTTGTTAACATCTGACCTGATGGAAAAACTGTGTATCATTAGGATAAGTACAAAATCTTGATTATGCTCAACTCAATTTAGATATAAAATGAATGACTTTAATACACTATATAACAGAAGCACATATATCATGACAAACATAAATGCATGTTAGCAAAATCTAGAAGGGAAATTATAAAACAAAAACAAGAAAAAAGGATCTCGAGAATCTTGCTCATAGTTACAGCAATCCCATGTGAACGTTTGTTTCTCCTACGCTGAGTTTAAATATATAGACTGAACCAAACACAAATTTACACTAACACCACTTACAAGTACACATTCATATTAAGCATATCATGAAATATGTGGATAGTCCTGACATGAAAAAAATAATTTTTCTAATCACACTTTTAGACATGGTATGGTACCCAAACACAGATGGACCAAGTCACAACAAAACAAGTTTTGTCATTCATATATATATATATATCTGTCAAAAGATCTGCTATGAAATTTGAACCTCATTAATGTTTTTTTAAATATTGGTTTACATTTGTTAAAATTTATGAAGCACTGAATACTAAACTGTTTCCATATGTGGTTCTCTACTATTATCCTATTTCATGCCTTACATTTAAGAAACAAAAAAAAAAGTAAACAGGTATCTTTACGTAGCAGTAAATATGTTACTGACTTTGGCAACTGCTGTCAAACATTCTTAAAAGTAATAATAAAGTATTAGTCAATGTTAGAAAAAAAGTGAAAGGAATGAATCTCTCTATTCTAAAAAAAGTAACTGCTGCCGCTGTTTTAGAAATTTTGCGACACTCTTGCTTTCCTAGCTCGCAGCACAAAATGTATTGAACACAAAAATATGAAATTTACATCATTTGTAGAGAATTGCTTGGAGAACACACTGAAAAAAATGGTTTTTTGATTCTGGTGATCTTTCAAGAGTTATTGTATTTCAAAGTTAAGGTAAGCAAAAAGTGCTATCAGGTCACATTCCAGACATGCTAACAGCAACAGAACCATGAAACTTTGTAGGCATGAAGTGCCATGACTAATTTTTGCACCTAGTTGCCCTTTTTTTGAATTTTGGTTTAGATTACGAGAAATAAAATTTTTAAATTTCACAAAATTCTCTATTTCGCGATGGGATCCATTTAAAACAAGAAAGATGACACCGAATTTTTGGGTGTAAAGCACATCTTTTGAATCCCTTCTGATGCAAATTAAATTTATCAAAGCTATTCAAAGTCAATGGAACCGGTATGGAAAACGATAGTATCTGATGGAAGAAAAGATTTTCGATTGAGTATTTAATAACTCAGATATTTCTGTAAACGGAATTGTGAGCTTACGCCCACTGGTTGCAGACTTGTGCGTTAAGAAAAACATGAATTTATATGAAAAACATTTCGCACCGAAAATGCTCTCCAACACAAAGAATTTTTCAAATCGGACTCTTAGAAACAGAGATATCGACAAAAATAAGATGTGACTTTACATCCCCTGGTGGGAAAACCATGCATTATTTTAGGAAGAAAGTATTCTCAAAAGGTTTTTCCATATGAGCGGTATCGGTCCAAGAAAAAAAAAATTGAGTGGAGTTTTCAGGAGCCCAAATTTTGCTACAAATACATCAGAAGCAGAAATCAACACTTATGTCCCCTAGTGGCCAAACCATTCTTTACCAAACATTAGAAATTATGTGAAAAATACTTTCCATCAGGTCTTGTATGCGATACAGAAAGAATATTTCAAATCGGAGTTTTAGAAGCAGAAATAATGCAGAAAACGCAATTTACCTTTGTGCCCCCTAGCGGAAAGTCTATGATTTACTTGAAAATTTTTAATTTATAGGAAAAACATTTTGCATCGGAAACACTATCCAACAAAGAAGGAATTTTTTCAAATCCGACTCCTAGAAGTACAGATATTGACAAAAATAAGATGTACATCTACGCCCCCTGGCGTAGAAACCATGCATTATTTCAAGAAGAAAATGTTCCTTAAAGGTTTGTCGACACGAGTAGTATCGGTCAACAAACGACTTTTTTTTCAATTGAGATTTTAGAAGCTCATATTTTGCTGCAAATGCATCAGAAGCGGAAATTAAGACTTACACCACCTGATGGCCAAACCATATTTTAAAAAATTAGAAATTATGTGCAAAGGATTTCCTATCAGGAGCTGTATCCTGTGCAGAAAGAATTTTTCAAATTGGAGATTTAGAAGCAGAGATATAGGGGGAAACACAATTTACCTTTACACCCCCTAACGGAAAGTCTATGAATTACTTGAAATTTTTGAATTTATATGAAAAGCATGTCACACTGAAAACACTATCCAACAAAGAAGGAATTTTTCAAATCGGACTCCTAGAAGTAGAGATATTGACAAAAATAAGATATACATGTACGCCCTGGCAGAGAAACGGTGGAATATTTTAAGAAGAAAATTTTCCGAAAAGGTTTATCGATGTGAGTGACATCAGTCCACAAAAGAATTTTTTTCAATCAATATTTTAGAAGCTCAGATTTTATGACAAACACATCAGAAGCAAATTTTAACTCTTACGCCCCCTGGTGACCGAAGTATTTTTTACCAAAAATTTGAAATTATATGCAAAATATTTTCCGTCGGAAGGTGTATCCGCTGAAGTAAAAAATTTTCAAATCAGAGTTTTAGAAGAAGAGTTATCGGGGAAAACGTCATTTACTTTTACGCCCCTAGCGGAAAATCTATGCGTAATTTGAAAAAGTAACTATATCTAAAATACTCTTCGACATAAATGGAATCGAAATATAAAAATATATATATATGTATATATAAATGGAATCGAAATATAAAAAATTTTTAAAGAATTTTTTTAATCGGATGTTTAGAAGCAAATATGTGGAATAAAATCTTTTTTTTTTGAATCCGACATCTGCATTTACGCCCTCTAGCAGCGAAATTATACATTGTAAAAAAATGAAATAAAGGATTATCATTTGCATATTTCAAGCTTCCCAATGCAAAAAGAATTTTTCAAATCGGACTAATAGTGGCAGAGATATTGTGGGTACAGACGGACAAACCGGTAACATCAGCACAATCTTTTTAACAAAAGATGTGCTAAAAATGGATATATGGCAAACTATAAATCATAACACATTGCAATTTTTACAGCATAAACTTACAACTATCATCCCTTTTTTACAAACAAAAAATTTCAGAAAGTCATTTTCTGATTTTTAAGTATTTTTTAAAGAAGCAAAAGAAAGAAACGAATGGCTTGTCTGTCTTCACGATAACCACAGAGGAACGTCCTGGTCCTGTGACCTGCTGCCATGATGAGGCAGAGAATTTGTTCTGCATATGTTTTGTTGGTAAAGCTATCTCAGTTGTTTAAGGGTTTAGCATAACGGTTTACGGAAATGCTTTTTAGACCGCTTTTGTCTTCCTTAGTGGTAAATTTCGTAAGTGCTATAAGTTCAAATGACAAAAGTCCGCCCTTCCAAAAAATAACAACAGTATAAAAAAAAAATCAGAAACTTCGGAATGGCGGCGGAGCAAAGTCCTTCAATAGAAATAGAAGGAAATTGAAAAAGTTCCGCAAAAATCCAACAGGGAGTTCACCGGGAACGAAAAAAAAACTGTAAACAAGCTGCCATCTTGGAATCAATACAGTGCAAAAAGTATTGAACAATTGGGAGAACATTTTCATTTTGTTGTGATATACTTGAAGATTGGGCTGCAGGGCCCGAGCACTACTCTGGAAACGAGCGTGCCTAGAGTATTATTAAAACTACCAAACTTCAATACACTTACAAAACACAGTTTTCAAAGCATAATAGATTTTTTCACCTGTGGAACCTAAAAATTCTGGGGAAGGATTTGTTAAATAATGTTTTTGTTACTGTTTTTTGTTACTGTTTTTTGTTTTTGTTTGTTTGTTTGTTTGTTTTGGGTTTAATGATCACCATGAGCAACTCAATGGGCTATAAGCAGTCACCTGTCCCTAATTTAGGGCCACTGGTTCCAGGGAAAAGAGAGAGCCAGTCCCATAAGACCAACACAACATTCATGCCTCACTGGAATTTTTGCCTGGACCTATCTCGGATGAATGGTCACAAGCCAATGCTTAGACCACTGTGCCAACAGGGTGGATTTGTTACCTTCACGCATATAGTTTGTCAATCAAAATTTAACTTCTTTTTCTCATTTCTCAAAACAAAGAGTCATTTCACCAATCAAATTTTAAAACACCTTCTAACTAATTATACTGTCTAGAAAGTGGTTCTGAACATCCGAGTAGATAGAAATACCACCATCCAGTGGCATAGCCAGAGGGGGTTATCGGGGTTTGAACCCCTCCCTTGAGGGGAGACTGAGCACGAATCTAAAGCGATATATACGTATATACGAGGCTTTCACGAATGAACCAAACCCATGAACCACGCCCACCCCCTTAAGAAATTTCTGGCTGTGCCACTGCCACCATCAAATGACAAACTGTCTCAAGCTTTTGTAACAAAAGGTATGAACTAAGCAGAAAAAAGGGGAGAACTTCCTACCTTTTTTTTAATTCTTTCTTGGGGCCATAAAAATCATAAAAGTGCATCAGTATGTGTGATCAGCCCACAGCTAGCAGTTCCAGTTGGTCATTCCACCTAAGGATTCTGGAACAAAACCCAGTGAGTTGGGGTCTTTTTATTAATGTCACACAGAACTAGCTGGTGGGTCATTCCATGTCAGATCACAGAGGGCACATGTCACCCACCCATCTCAGATTTTTGTGAAAATTGGTACAAAGTATTGTACTGGTGAGATATGAAACCTGTTAAAATTCTAGGTCAGTCGGTCCAGTAGATCTTGAGTAATGCCACTTAAAAAATTGAGTAGCTCTGCCTTTAAAATTTTTGCACTTATGAGTTTTCACAACTACACTGTAAGACAAAAAAAAAAAAAAATATTGCATAACTTTTCACAACTAACTGTTGCAGTCACACAATTTTTTTTTCTTAAATGATCTGCATGATCCATTCATTTTGAAACAACTTGTTTCTGCATATTTTTAGAATTAAAAGAACACTTTTTTTTTAATTTAGCAACAAAAGACATGGAAAAATAAGGCCACATTTTTATTAAACAAAACATTTTTTCTTTTTTTTTAAATGATTTTTTTTTTAAACTTAGAATTAGGTAAAAATATTTTTATGTGTGCATTAATAACAATCTTTCAACAGGAAAAAAAATACTTTGGGCAATTCACAATTTTGGCAAGGAAAAAAAATCCAAAATGGTGTGTTTTATATATGAGACATTCTGATATGATATTACCAAATTTTTTAATTAAGTGGTTGCTTGACCATTTTATGCACCTTCCCCCTCCCCCTAGTTTAACCTTATTGGTGAGTAGCTCAAAACAACTTTTATTTTATTTTTATCTGCAACCATTTTAGATATATAGGTTCCTTTTTCTTTTCTGCGACAGGCCAAAATAAGGCACCTCACAATGGTTTTGAAAAAAGGCAATTGTTTTTCTCTTATTGTAGCTCAAAAGTTTTGGTTTTCACTACCTTAAAGAGGGCATTTTCAGCTTACAGAAAATGTATAGAAATCATAGAATTTTTTTATTTTTAACCTTGATTAAAATGGTGCTGAAATCGGCAATACTCACAAGTGTAATCACTATTTTTGATGGACTGTTAAGGTGTCTGGAAGTTGGAACCCCAAGTTGGGAATTTTTGTGCAATAACTATGGCTAGTGGAGTTTTCAGCTATGGGAAACCAAGTCTGGGATTGGTCCCCTTTCTATTTTTTCCCTCCCTCAAATTTGCAAAATTTTATTTTTTTTTTCCCCCACCAAGGATACCCTTACTGAAACTCAACAAAACCTGTGAGTTTCATTTTGTGGTTCAAACTGGTGTAGAAGTTACAGGTTCTGAAACATTTGTGAAAAATGGTAACATTTAAGCACTCAGAAATGCACAGAAACTGACAAATACTTATGTCTATTTCTGTTTTCAAATTTTTTTTTTTAAGTCTTCATCATCATCAGCATTGTCAACCATTATCAATCCACTGCTGGATGAAGGTCTCCCCAAGTTTTCTCCACAACAGTCTGTCTTGTGCCAGTCTCCTCCATGTCATTGCAGCATACTTTCGAATTTCATCCACCCATCTCCCATGTGGTCTTCTTCTGGGTCTTTTCCTGTCCCTTGGAATCCAATCTAAAATTTCGGCTGTCCACCGATGGTCTGTCCTTCTGGCAGTATGTCCAGCCCATTGCCATTTCAGGGATTTAACTCTGATCATGATGTCTTCCACTCTTGTCATTTTTCGGATCCATGAGTTCCTCTTCTCATTTCTCCTGGTTACACCAAGCATGCACCACTCCATGCATCTTTGAGTTGTCTGCAGCCTTTGTATGTCTCTTTCAGTTAAGGTCCACGTCTCTGCACCATACGTAAGCACTGGAAGGATGCATTGATCAAACACTTTTCTTTTAAGACATAATGGCATATTGCTCTTGAAAATTATGCTGTTTCTTCCAAAAGCTCTCCAGGCAAGTTTTGTACGCCGATTAATTTCTTCATCAATGTGACCCTCACTTGATATCTGCTGTCCAAGATAAACGTAAGTGTCTGTTATCTCCAGCTTTTCTCCATCAATCGATAAATTTTCATTTCTTGTAAAAGCATTGAACATCACTTTTGTCTTCTGAAAGTTCATTTTTAATCCCACTTCTTTACTCTTGTCAGCAAGTTCCTGGATCATACTGTGCAGCTCTGATAGGGTAGTTGCAAAAATGACTGTCATCAGCAAAACGAAGGTGGGTTAGATAATCTCCATTAATCTTTATCCCTTTGTTTTCCCAGTTCAGTGATTGAAAGACATTTTCCAATGTGGCGTTAAAGAGCTTCGGAGATATGGTGTCACCTTGTCTCACTCCCTTTCAAATTTTTATGTGTGTTGTATTTTCAAACAGCCGAATCTTTGCACTTGCATTTTCATAGATGTTATTAATAATATTAATGTATGCATCTTCAATACCGCACGATTTCAGAGCCATTGTAACTGCTGATGGTTTCACCGAATCAAAGGCTTTTTCATAATCGATAAAAGCCATGCACAATGGAAGTTCATATTCCCTCGCTCTTTCAATTAGTTCTCTCAGTACGTGGATATGATCTATTGTGCTGTAGCCACTCCTGAATCCAGCTTGTTCTCTCGGTTGAGACATGTCCAGTGTTACCTTCAAACGGTGTGAAAGAACTTTAGTGAAGATTTTATAAACCACTGATAGGAGGCTGATAGGTCTGTAGTTCCCGAGATCCTCAATGTCACCTTTTTTATGTAGCAGGATCATTGTAGCGTTGTTCCAATCCTCAGGAATCTTCCCTTCACTAAGACATCGAGTGAAAATTTGGGCGAATACTGTTTTGATTTCTCCACTTGCTTCTTGTATGATGTCTACAGTAATTCCATCATCTTCTCCTGGAGCTTTATGTCTACAGTAATTCCATCATCTTCTCCTGGAGCTTTTCCCCACTTCATGTTCTTGATTGCATGTGCAACTTCTGCTGGGAGGACTGGAAGAACTCTGGTACTGGTACCTTTCATGATGTCTGGAGTACATGCATCATCCCTTTCATATAACTTGGAGTAGAAATCTTTCACTCTTGTCAAAATTTCGCCTCTATTTCTTGTTACAGAACCATCTTCTTTTCTCAGTGCCATAATCTGCTTTCTTCCCTTACTGAGATGTCCCTTTGCTATCTTTAGGCTTTGGTTGTTTTCAATTGCTTCCCTTACTAGTTCACAGTTGAATTTCCTTACGTCTTCAGTGATACTTTTTCGTACTGTCTTGCATAGCTCTATGTATTCCACTTTGGTAGTCCCATCTTCTTTAGTTGTCCTCATCTCTCTTCTTTTTTGCATCAACATTTTTGTTTTTCCTGATAATTTGTTCACATGCAACTTGTTCTTAGACCCAGCTAATTTTGTTGCTGTTTCCATAAGAGCTTTGGTTACTTTTCTGTTAACTTCAGAAATATCCACTTCTTCTGATGTTGGGCCTTCTAAAGCAGAGAATCTGTTCTTCAGTTCCAACTTGAAGGTATCACTGCAATCTTCTATCATGAATTTTTTGTTACACATAATAAAATTAATTTCACTTGTCGTCCCATTTGGATGTCTCCAGGCAAGTTTTAATGTCTTATGGCAAGTTTTAAGTCTTATGGAATCATATTTAAATGCCTTTAGCTAACAAATACTTTACTTATAATTTATACCTAAGGTAAATAAATAAAAAAAAAACCTTACCACCGCATTGTATAGTTTGTGATTCACAAACTTTAGCAGCAACACTTGTCAAATGTATAGCCTTATTTCTGTGAGTGCGCTTGCAACTCACTATATTGTTACTGTTGAATTTAATATTTTGACCAATTTCAATTTGTAACTGATCAAAACGCTTGCTTGCAAAGCTGTGTTTACAATCGCCAGTCAAATCGGCAAAGCTTTTTTACAGTTGCCATACTTAAAAATAATTGCCAATTGCGAAAAATTCGACCGAAAGGGCCACCTATGCTATCCCAAGATGTTTCTTTTTCTTCCTTTTTTTTTTTTTTTTTTTTGAAGAATGCATGCAACTGCAAAGATTATGTGTCTCTAAATTTCTTACTCATTTACTCATTTTAATAAAATTATAAACTAATGTAATAAACCATCTAATGAATTATTTTGACATTGAATGATATGTTTCTGTATGAACTTTTCCTTGGATACATAAGAGATAAATGAATTCTTTCCTCTGTCAATTTGAATTAAAACTAAACATAATTACTGATTTTCATATGAAACAAAAAATTGACTGACCCAGGTTTTCAGCCTGTTTAGATAGGCTGTATGTTCTTCCTGTTGCAGTGTTTACCTCAACCAAACATAATATGTGTGTCAGAGGTACTTCACAACAATCATTATTAGGCCAATAAAAAGATGGAGAAGGCCCATGTGGGTGCATGAATTGAACAGTCGCATCACCTTTATGATGAAGTCATCATAGTTAATCTTTTCAACAAATCCCACATACCAACAGGAATCATATACACATGCTATGTAACAGTTAGCATGTAACTGTAACTCATCTTGAAAATTAGTTACACTGATTTCGGAAATAATGCTGTAATATTTATCAGGACTTAATCTCTTAGCACCAATTCTGAAATTAGGAAATTGTGCAAAGTGATGCATTGTGCGTGTACCAGGAGAAGAGTTTTTGCTTTCTCAAAACAGAGACTAAGCTGATTGTGCATTTTGTTCATCTCTTCTGCACACACAAAGAAAAATGTAGTTTCTTTACAGGGGCATATTTAGAGGGGGTGCCAAAGGGACCTGCCCCCCCCCCCAAATCTGTTTCATATTTTATGTTAACTGTCAAAATAAGGTTAAATAATCAAACTGTGCTTTCCAATATAATTTTTATATATGTATGTTAAATCAAAATTTGTATTATGAGAAAAGTTTCTGAATCATGAATATTTACTGCTGGAAAAATCCAACTGGTACGTACGGATTCAGTGAAAGATCACTGCGCGAAAGAGACAGAGGTCAGAGAAAGAAGGGTGGCTCATATCAGTGGTCAGGAAGACGGCTGTAGGTTTTTGCGGCGCCAACTCCTAATTGACCAGACCAGGGATGGTGTCACGTGTCACCGCTTATCTCTGCCTGGCGCCGGTCGTTACTAGGACACGTGCAGTGACACTCGACACCTCACTTCACAGCCCAGCCACCTGTTTTGATATTTTACTGATTCCGAGCTGTGCGTTGGCCATGTGGGTGTATTCTTTCATTTTCAAATGGAGTGAGAAAGTGAAACTTCTGTTTCTGTTTTGTCTGTATCCTTATAATTCAAAATCAGTATTTATTCACTCTTTCCCGCAGCTGCTCAAAACAGTT
The DNA here is from genome assembly GCA_039090855.1 of Macrothele yani. NCBI lineage: Eukaryota > Metazoa > Arthropoda > Arachnida > Araneae > Macrothelidae > Macrothele > Macrothele yani. The sequence continues at coordinate 67,440,672 of CM077028.1, read as the reverse complement.
TGTTGAGGTTATTTCAAAAATGAAACAATTTCATCAACAAAGTCTGTTGACTTTCTGTAACAAAAAAAGAGCTGTGGAAACTGAAACGCTAGCTGAACCCACTGATATTGAAGTTCCAAACCAATGCGTTGAACGCGGGAGTAATCCGGAAAATTATGAGCTTCAACCAATACGCATGACGAATGACGGAGATGCAGATGGTAATGAAAAGTCTGAAAGCATTTCAGATTCGAACGACATAGGTTTGCATGCAGGTAACAGTGAGCTTGTTAATTCTTTGAGCGACGAGAAAAAAGTGGATTTGTTACATAGCATATAGAAACCTACTGGGAAATATAGATTCCCTAAAAAAATCAGTTCCAGTCACAATAAAAATCATATGAGAACATTCCAAATTAAATGGCTAGAAGAGTATAAGTGGCTATTATTTTCACGTCTGAAAGAAGGTCCATTTTGTAAATATTGTGTTTTATTTTACGAAAAAGATGTTGCTAGTAAAGGCAAACATCAGACTTTGGGTAGCCTCGTTACAAAGCCTAGTACCAATTTAAAAGATGCGAGGGAAATATTCAAAAAACATGAAAAGAATAAATATCACAAAGACGCTGTATTGGCAGCTGAAAATATTGCATCAATAATTCATAAAAAACAGGATAGTATAATTTTACAAATGAATAAACAGAAAAAGCAAGAGATAATTGACAACAGGAAAAAGTTTATTCCTTTTGTGCAAACAATTAGATTATGTGGAAGGCAGCAGATACCTCTTAGGGGAAAAGTTTATACTGGAAAAATTTTGCTTGAGAAACCAGCAAATAATGATTGCAATTTTCGCATTTTATTAAGATATCGTGCAAATTCTGGAGATGCCATTTTAAAAGAAAACTTAGAAACTAGTTAAGGTAATAGCATGTATAACAAGTTCAGTAATACAGAATGAAATAATAAACATCTTTGGGGAACTTATTCAACAGAAAATTGTAGCAAAGGTAAAGCATTCAAAATTTTTTTCAGTATTGGCAGATAAAACAACTGACATTAGTCAAATAGAACAGTTTTCACTGTGCGTCAGGTATTTCGATGAAGAAGAACTGAAATTAAGAGATTTTCTGGCTTTTATACCAGTGAAAAATTTAACAGGTTGTTTGTTCTCTTGCAACAATAATAATGGAAAATTTAGTGAAATTGGGTTTTGATTTGAATGATATGAGAGAGCAGGGGTATGATGGTGCTGCAGCAATGCGAGGACAGTTTCGTGGAGTGCAGGCCTGTATTAGAAAAAAATATCCCAAAGTAATATATACTCATTGCATGTCCCATTCCTTGAACTTATGTTTGTCGGATGCTAGCAAAATGCCTAGCATAAGGAACTGTATGGGAGTTATATTAGAAACATGTTCGTTTTTCCACGCTTCTGCTAAACGTACCAGTGTTTTGAAAGAAAGTATCCAGCGACTGCTACCTGATTGCAAGAAAGTTAAGATGAAAACTCTATGTGAAACTCGATGGATCCAAAGGCATGATGCCGTTCTTATGTTTAAAGAAGGTCTGCATCCTATTATATCATCCTTAGAAGCAATTGAGCAAGAAGAGTCAGCAGAATCATCTGTCAAAGCACACACTTTGCTCAACTCTATATGTCAGTTTTCATTTCTAGTGGCAACTTTTGTCCTTAGTAAAATATTGTCCATCACATACAACCTGTCTGTAAACTTCCAAAACAAGCAAATCGACTTAGTCGATGCATTAGAAAAAATATCAGAAGTTACAACACTGCTAAACAGCATGAGAACTGAAGCAGAAAAATCCTTAAGCTTAATTTATGATGCTGTAAAAACATTGGCTGTAGGCCTCAAAGTAGCAGAAGTTCCAAGCAGATGCAGTATACAAAAAAATAGATGCAATGTCCCATATTCAACTCCAGAAGAAAATTTCTGCAGAAGTATATTTATACCCTTTGTGGATGATATAATTGAATCATTAAATGAAAGGTTTCAATCACAAAAAGAAACACTAACTTCATTGTAAAACATTCTACCAGTTTTTGCTGTGAAGAATGATTACTCCCAAATATTATCTGCAGTGAAAATGTATGAATCTGAATTAGGATATTCTAATGTAACAGAAAGCGAGTATCAATTATGGTGTCAAAAACGGGAAAGGGAAAAAGCAAACGTGCACCCCAAAAACGCAGTTGAAAGTTTGGCATCATGTAATAAGAACTTATTTCCCAACATTTATATTTTGTGTCATATCTTGGCAATTCTTCCTGTAACCACAGCATCAATGGAAAGAAGCTTTTCCAGTCTTCGTTGATTGAAATCTTATTTGAGAAACAGTACATCAGAGTCAAGACTGAATGGGCTAGCTTTATTATCTATTCATAGAGACATTCAAGTTGAAGAAGTCATTGACAAATTCGGAAATGTGCCTAGAAAAATAAATCTCAGTTTTTAAGAATTAGGCGAGTCCAAGCAATTTCATTATTTCTCAAGGAGAAATTTGTTTCTGTCACTTTTTTTTTTTTTAATATGTACTCATTAGCTTAATTTAGGTATATACGTATGTTATATACCTAAAAAACTAAAAAAGAAATACCTTTTTTTTTATTATTAACATGTTTTTTGAATAAAGCTCATGTTGAGAAATGGCTTCCTAGTTTCTTAATTCAATTACTAATCTAAAACAACTATTATGGGAATTCTATTAGGAAATTTTTTCCTTTAAATTGCAAATTTTTGGAGAAAACTCTTCTCCTTCTTCAGGCTGTCTTTTTGCTGTCACTTATTCCTGTCACTATCGCGGTTACGGTTAACCTTGAAGGTTTAGGTTATTTTTCATCAAACCCTGCCAGATGTTAGGCAGGGAAAATCCTTTGCAGTCATTGATGATGGAATTTTGATTTTTCTCAATCTTTATTCCTTCTTTCAGCTTTCTTTTTGAAAATTGCTTTGGAAACTGATGACTTTAAGGGAATTCCAATCCATGCTGTGACCAGTTTCTCTAACATGCCTATCTAAACCAGTCTTGTTGGAGCAATTCTTTATAGCTGCTTTATGTTCAGCTATACGAGTTTCTAGTCTGCGACCTGTTTCACCTATGTAAGATAGTCCACAACTACATTTTACTTCATAGACTACTCCTTGCATTTTTAAAATATCTTCTTCTCTTTGAACTATTTTAGGGAAAAAAAATTTAATCACAAAGGTTTATTTGAGTTTTTAAAGAGAATTAGTAAGAAGTATAATATTAGGCTAGCTCCAAGTTTAGAGAACAAAGTTAAAAAAAATTTCCCTAAAATAGCTCAAAGAGAAGAAGATATTTTTAAAATGCAAGGTGTAGTCTATGAAGTACAGGGTTCGTACACTTTTGGGGGAAAAAATTCAAGGACTTTCCAGGCCTTTTCCAGGACATATACAAAAAAATTCAAGGACTTTCCAGGCCATATACAAAAAAATTCCAGGATGATTATTATGCTTTAAAAATAATTTGAACATGATACTGTAAAGTAATTTCAGTTTTAAGTAATAAAAATGATGAAAGATGCAAATGGATGAATGTGCTTTATGCAAATTGATCAAGTTTATCAAGCACAAGACCATAAAGAATAAATTCTGTTCTTATGCCCTGACCTTTGAATTCAAGTTGATCATTTTCTACAAGGGTAGGTTTCTCCTCCCTGATAACATACCAAAACTTTGTCGCAATCAAACAGATTTTATGTGAGTTAACATTCCTAAGCTTGGAGAACAAATACTGCTCTTATGTCTTGGCCTTTAAATTTAATTTTGACCTTTTTCAAGAGGGTAGGTTTCCAGGTTGTACCCAACAGCATACTAAAATTTCGCCGAAATTCAACCGCTTTCATGCGAATTATCCTACAGACAAACCCAAAGCATAAACGTTTCTGCAACCATAGTTCAAAAGTGTTAGGAATTTCGAAAATAAAAGCATAACGAACAGCGCGAAAACTAGCTCATAAATAGAATATTTGAAAATACAGTATGCACTCTCAATTATTAGGGATGGTAGAGAGGAAGGGAATAGAACTGTCCAAAATTAGCATGTTTTCGTTGCGCTAGGGCGCTTAAGCACGGCTGAATTCCTTCAGATACCCCCAATGTTCAAATGACTGAAATGTGCTGATGTTCATGGAATGAAATGGTTGATCAGCTATGATGACCAAATAAAAGTTCGGGGGGGGGGGGCTTTTTTTTTTTTTTAGTTTATGCAACATTTTACATCACTCCAGTATTTATCTTGTCATCATCAACAATCGCAATGCAACTACCGCTTACGATCGCGGATATCAGCAACCGAAAATCTGCCATATCACTAAGTGATATAACTCATAGTATCCTGGATTCCCAGGGACAGGAAAAGACCCAGAAGAAGACCACATGGGAGATGGGTGGATGAAATTCGAAAGTATGCAGGGGTGACATGGAGGAGACTGGCACAAGACAGACCGTTGTGGAGGAAACTTGGGGAGACCTTCGTCCAGCAGTGGATTGATGATGAATGATGATGATGATGATGATGACAGTATTGTAATTGAAAAAAAAAGGATGTGGAAAAAAGAAACTTTCAGAAATTAAGATCATCAAGTCCTGCGTTTCAAAAATCCGTTTTCCTTTATAACGTTTAAAAACATGTTTTTGCTTTTTTACCTGTAGTGTAAATAAAAAAACTATGTTGATTTTTTTTTTTTTTATGGAATCAGACGTCCGTATGTCTGATTGTCTTCATCTGAGTTCACACGTTAGCTACTGTGTACAAGTAGACCTATTTTTTCAGCTCAAAAATATGTAGTTTTGTATATATTCACAGTATAAGTCATTCCTTATTCCCACAGAACTGAACTCAGCATATGCAAAATGAAGAACATCAAGACCCGCCCAACACTGTTTCAGATTGTCTGCTGTTTATATTCAAGAAATGCAAACACGGATCAATGGTGAATGCAGCAACTATGATTTTTATTTATTACCAAGAAAAAAAAAAAAAAAAAAAAGAGCCGTGAAAGCTGTAAAGCTGAAACGGATATTTCTCTCAACCCCCACCCCCCCTGCACAAAAACATTCCGATTAAGATCAAACAGCAGGAGGACGCGTCCACACACACAACCTTTGGAATGACCTGATGGAATGGCTTCTTTTCATTTGGCACATCGCCATAAATCACCACCTGCAGCTCACTGAACTGTCAAGTTGCACATTTCCTCCTTCACTTTAACTATAATAGAAATTGTAAAAAAAAAAAATGTTCCCCAATTTTCGACAAAATTAAATTACTAAATTTACGTCATGATGTTGCAATTTACTGAAATACGTTTGTTTATCTGCTGAATATTGCTTAAATCCATTGAAAACTTTTTAATTATAGACGATTTTTTTATTAAAACAGTAACTCAGACGTCTGAATAAAAACGTATGTTTGTAATTCAAATAGAGTCCATATCATCACAGAAAAAAAATTTAAGGATCACTCTGTTTAAATAAACCATGGCATCTAAAATCCAATTACAGTCCAATTTAAATAAACCATGGCTTCTGTAATCCAATTACAGTGAATGTAAAAATTTCAGCTACTTTCGTGAAAAATTCGCAAAGATAGTTTTCTTATTTTTTATCATAAGTAGCGGAAGTCTCTTGAGGGGAGGGAGGGTATCATGCACATATCTAAAAAAAATAATTCACTTGCTTTTCCCGTAATTTATAATTACTGTTTCTTTTTTTTCAATCCGATTATGCAACGGATTTTTTTTTTTTTTTTTTGCATCTGCTAAAGTTCCTAACGGAATTTGGCGAAATTTGCACTAGAACTTTATTGTGATGTATCTTAACTACTGTAAAAATTTTACTGTGTTATTTTCAAAATTCGGAAAAATGGATTTCTGAAAATATTCTCCTAGTCCTTTTGAGCTGTGGAAGTGATAAACAGGTGTTTGCTTTCTTCCCAACCCAAGGCTTCAGATCGGCGCTCCCAGCTGTCAATCAACCGTTGCTATGGTAACACCCTTTTGCTGGAGGCTCACTCTGTCCAAAGAGGCACACATAATAAAAATTACCAATGCTAACTTTTAAAGTTTTAAACCGATTCAATTGGAATTTTGGAAGTGAGCTTCTGTAATCCAATTACAGTGAATGTAAAAATTTCAGCTACTTTCGTGAAAAATTCGCAAAGATAGTTTTCTTATTTTTTATCATAAGTAGCGGAAGTCTCTTGAGGGGAGGGAGGGTATCATGCACATAAACAAGAAGAAGATGAATGTGTTGTTCAGGCATACTCCTCACTGGTGGATGCCAGCTGACTTGGTGCATACGCGACCCCCTGCAAATGCTAAATGCCTCTTCTTTCCCCTTCCGTTCTCAGTTGTCGGACGGACATCAAGCTCTCCTTCGACCTACTAGTAATCATCCAATTCTTATTGCACTGGAAGTAGTGCCTTTTTTTTTTCTTTTTTTCCCCCAGCCAAATTAGAATTTGGTGCACGTCGGAAACCGCTGCCTGTGGTTTTTTTGAGAACAGAGAAAAGGAACTTTAAAAAATGAAGGGGTAACAGTAACACGATTTCCTAAAAGGGCATTTTTTTAAGTACTAATTTCAAATTTCAAGGCTTTTCAAGACAGCATTAAAAAACACCGTTTTTCCAGGATATTCCAGGCCTTGAAAACGTAATCATGATTTTTCCAGGACTTTCCAGGTTTTCAAGCACGCGTGCGCACCCTGGAAGTAAAATGTAGTTGTGGACTATCTTACATAGGTGAAACAGGTTGCAGACTAGAAACTCATGTAGCTGAACATAAAGCAACTATAAGGAATTGCTCCAACAAGACTGGTTTAGATAAGCATGTTAGAGAAACTGGTCAGAGCATGGATTGGAATTCCCTTAAAGTCATCAGTTTCCAAAGCAATTTTCAAAAAAGAAAGCTGAAAGAAGGAATAGAGATTGAGAAAAGTCAAAATTCCATCATCAATGACTGCAAAGGATTTTCCCTGCCTAACATCTGGCAGGATTTGATGAAACATAACCTAAACCTTCAAGGTAAACCGTAACCGTCAAGGTTACCCATAACCGCGATAGTGACAGGAATAAGTGACAGCAAAAAGACAGGCTGAAGAAGGAGAAGAGTTTTCTCTGAAAATTTGCAATTTAAATGAAAAAATTTCCTATTAAAATTCCCATAATAGTTGTTTTAGATTAGTAATTGAATTAACATGGTTTTTTTTTCTTTTGTTATTAACTTCCATTTTATCCTGGTGGATTTCAGAAACTTTCAATCCCCCCCCAAATTCGGCATACACCTCTGTTTCTTTATATATCTTTGCAGAAGTTATACATTGTTGCAGCAGATGTTATTTGTTGAACTAAATTTGCTGCGAACTGGCTTTTGTTGTTAGCCTTTTTACAACTGCACCAATACCATCACATAGTGATTTGCCATGGCTTGTTGCAAAAAAAAAAAAAAAAAAAAAAAAAGTGCTTACCAGGAAGAGTTTTTGCTTTCTCAAAATGGAGACTAAGCTGATTACACACTTTGTTCATTCTCTTCTGCACACACAAAGAAAAATGTAATTTCTTTAGCACACACAAAGAAAAATGTAATTTCTTTATATATCTTTGCAGAAGTTATACATTGTTGCAGCAGAGGTTATTTGTTGAGCTAAAGTTTGCTGCAAACTGGCTTTTGTTGTTAGTCTTTTTACAACTGAACCAATACCATCACACAGTGATTTGCCATGACTTGTTGCAAAAAACAAAAACAAAAAAACTGACCATTTTCCTACCAATCTAAAAAAGTCCTGTTCATGATAGCACAAGTTTAGAAAATTCTTGCAGCTTTTATATTGTGCAGAACAACCATCAGTGAAATATACATTTTTCATTTGGGGGGGGGCTCCATATTCATTAGTAACCATGGCAAGCATTTTATTATTAATACAAAAAAATAGGTTGGACGGTTTTTTTTTTTTTTTTTTCCCCATTTTCTTAAAAGTATTTATGTGCACTTGATGAAAAACTAACTAAAGAAAATTCCTGTACCTCATCATAGTCAGCATCCAACTGACATCACATCAATTTTAGAGTTTAATCTTGCTTCTGCATTGAATAAGATGACAACCATATTTGCATACAGAGGAAGACTAGTTAGTGTTCACATGCGGACTCAATTGCAGAGTGGCGCACCTTCGCCACTAATGGTGTTACTGTATGGGGGACCATCTCCTATGACAGTCGCATAACCCTCGTCATGGTAACAAGGACATTAACGGCATAGCAATATATTCAAAAGATTCTGTGACCTTTTCTTTCAGGTCACATTTGCCAGGATCCATTTACTAGCAGAATGATGCCTGGCCACACATACAGCTTGCCTCTCCCAGGAGTACCTCCATAGTGTTGCTACCCTCCCTTGGCCAGCCAGGTTCCTGGATCTTCCTCTTATCAAGCATGTCTAGGACACACTGGGACATCAGCTGCAGCCATCATGGAATATCAGGAATCTTTTTGTGCAGCAATTAGGACTCTTGCCACAATCTGTCATAGGACAACATCAGAGTTTTGTTTGACTCTATGCCATGCCGTATATCAGCATGCATCACAGCCAGGCCGTCCTGGTGGCACAGAGGTCTAAGTGCTGGCTTTTGACCATTCATGGATCCAGGTTCAAATCCTTGTGAGGTATGGGTGTTATGTGTAAAACACACACTGGCTTTCTCCCTTCCCTGGAACTAATGGCCATAAATTTGGGATGGGCAATTGCTTATAGCCTATGGAGTTGCTCACAGTGGTCGTTAAACCCCCAAACAAAAAGAAAATTGCAGCCAGAGGTGGCTTTATAAGATACTAATATGTAACAATTATGCTATGGCTTCTGAAATAAAGATTTCTGCTGCTATGATATTGTAAACAATTATTTATCTGTTCCTTCACAATGCACATATAAGTTGCATTACGATGGGATGCTTGCTTTGAGGTAAGTCAGTTTGTTTGTTTTTTTCCTAAGAGTTTATATCAGGGTAAAAATAATGTTATTGTTAAAAAAGAAAAGTGAAATAAAAAAACTGATTGCTTTTGGATTCAGTAAAAAAAAATGAACGAGAAAATCATAACAGGTAATGAAACACAGATTTCAGATCTGCCATTTGTAAAAAACGGGAAATCGTCATGTATGTTAAATCAATGTAAAATCGAGGAATATGTTTATGCATTAAGGACATAAACATGAAACTTATAGTCAAAAATCAATTCTGCAAAAGGGATTAAAATGAAAAGCACCAATGACCACCTGTGTGCTATGATCCTACAAACATTAGGCATACCTGGAGAGCTCTGTATGTAATAAAATTAAAGTTTGTAAACAGAAAACTGTTGTAGAAAGGACTAAACAATCAAAACACTTACTCAAGGCTTTACCCACACATATTTATTTTCACTTGAAGAACTTTCATTTAATCTTCCTTTCTTCTCAGTTCTTCTGGTTTTCTACAGACATTTCTGGCTTCTGGATTTTAGCCAAGGTCTGTTCTCAATGTATAGAAGGATTGATAACAAGGAACAGTAATCAGTTAAGTAGTAAATAGTAACACTGTACTAGTGATCCAATTTATTGGTGTACGAAGTAGTCACATTAGCGTTTCCAAGCTTTCGCAATCAACCAGATTTTTTAACTTCCTTGAAAAAGCCATCTGGTTGATGTGCAAAAGCTTGGAAACACTAATGTGTCTACTTCGTACACCAATAAATCAGATCACTAGTACAGTGTTACTATGTATAGAAGGATTATCAAAAGTTTTGTTTACACCTGAAGAATTTAAATTTTGTTGTTGCCAGGTTCCTCATATTGTTGCCAGTTATTAAACTGAAATGCTTTCACAGTGTATTTTGTAATTCTGTTGTTTTTGTAATTAAGTTGTTGAAAACACCGCTTTTATTAGTTTTGAAGGCTCATTGATGGCACTTTTTTTTTTTTTTTTTTGATGTAATAACTTTTTTTAATCAGTCCCTGGTTTTTATGAGATTCATAGTCCAATATTTTAATTTTTTCCATTTGCATAACTGCATATGATTTGCTAATATGCTATTTGATCTTTCTTATTAATAGCCATTGTTATCACTAGTGAATTGTGCCGCCATCCAGCATTGTTAAGCAAATCCCCAGTCGTTCAGGTATATAGTGTAGAAGAAATATTCTTATAATACGTGGAAAATTCGTCATGATAATTAACACAGCAATCAGACATCTCTGAATTGACTGTATTTACTGTTTCTCACATAATAAAACTGCCAGTTTTCTGATGTGATTGATATTACATGAGAAACAGTAACTACAGTCAATTCAGAGAAGTCTGATTGCTGTGTTAATTATCATGACATATTTTCCATATATTATGAGAAGAATATTTCTTCCACATTATATACCAAGTATTTACATAATGCAATTCATAATCACCCATTAAATACATGAAAATTTCTTGATTATATGTGGGTTCCTATTTTCATTGTGAGAGCAAATCTATGCTGTCATTAAAGTATCACTCAAGTAACAATGCTATTCAGGTGACATTCATGTCATTTAAGACATATTACATATCACTAAGCTGTTCTCTGAGATTCAGAGGTTAGCTCCACAAAGAAATACAAACTACCAGATAATTTTTACTTACTGTTGCTGTATCACACTTCTCCATTTACAGCGATCTTGACATACAACTCGGGCTTCACTGATATCCATCACACAGCGTACACAAGATCTTCTATACTTCATACTCATAATCATTTTCTCATGCAGGCACTCCTGAATCTGATCCTCCCATGACTTCCTTGGCCTTCCTCTGCCTTTCCTTCCTGCCACTTGGGCTAAAAGATTTTCTTGGTAAGCATCTCATCACTCATTCTTTCAATGTGGCCAAACCACCAAAGCATATTAGTCTTCACCTTGCTAACAACATTTTGCTTTACATTACACAATTGCAACACATCTTCATTCCTCACACAATCAGAACGTGTCTTGCCACAAACTCCCCGCAAGTAACGCATTTCTCCATCACACAAACGACTCCTATGTTTCTTCTGTAGTACCCAGGTTTCACTTCCATACATCAGAGTAGGAACTATTACACTTTCATACACAGCCATGCGGAACTCTCTTGAGAACACATCATTCCTGTGAAAACCTACAAAAGCAGCCATGACTTTCAATGAAGAATTCACTCGCCTACTAATTTCACCATCCAATTTGTTCTCTCTGTCAAACATGCTTCCTAAATACACAAACTCATTCACCTGGTCAATCACTGTGCCATTTATACTTACATTGCATTCAGTGCTACCAGATCCTCTCTTGAAGACCATAACTTTGGTTTTTCCCTTATTTATACTCAGTTTGAATTTCATGCAAACTCCGTACATCCGGGACAACATACTCTGCAATTCACTTTTGCTTTCTGCCAACAGGACAATGTCATCAGCATACAACAGTCTCACACACAGATATCACCAAGACATAAACCAGTATTATCCATTTTGGCATCATGCATGCACACATCCATAAATATATTAAACAGCTGTGGTGACATTACACAACCTTGTCTGACTCTTGCACTAATAGAAAACCATTTTGATAAGACACCATTCACTCTTACACAAGCTCTACTGCCGGCATACATGGCTTTTACACCGTTCAGTAGATTTCCAGTAACACCATATTTATCCAATACCTTCCACAAAAGTGTCCTATTTACTCGGTCGTAAATTTTCTCTAAATCTATGAGGGCAGCAAAAACTTTCTTACCAACAGCCAGATACTTTTCAGCCATCATGTGTAATGCAAAAATTTGGTTAATGCAGCCTTTCCTAGGCATAAAACCACTCTGAACATCCCACACTTTCCGTGATGTAAGACATTGTACTTTTTCAATAACGACCTTACCAAACACTTTTCCTGGCACACTCAGTAGGCTAATACCACAATAGTTCTTGCAGTTAATCTGATCACCTTTTCCCTTATACAAGGGAACAATGATAGCATCCTTCTAATCCCGAGGAACCATTCCTAACTCCTAGCACAACTGGCAAATTTCAGTTAACCAGTCAATTACAGAGTCACCACCATATTTCAACAGCTCGGTAGTTATGCCATCAACTCCTGGAGCCTTATCATTCTGAAGAGATTTTAGAGCTTTACACACCTCTTCACTCAAGATCCCTCCTATGCTTCCATCCTTCACTGTGACATCATCTGGTTTTGCCTCAGAATCACCTTTGCTTTCCCGATCTAATAAATCACAGAAGTATTCACCCCATCTTTCACTTAACTCATTGGGCTCCCATATCAATTCCCCGATCCTATTCTTCCCATAACTTAAAACTTTGTTTCCCCTATTTTTCCTGAGTCTCATGTACTTCCAGAAAGTCTTCCTATTTTTCCAAAAAGCCAATTCATGCCTTTCTACCTTTTCTTTCCTATCTTTTGCCTTACTCTGGTGAACCAGCTTAGTGGCTTCACGCTTCTTACAGCGATATTCATCCACAGAAACTTTACTTTGCAACGTCCCCAAATAGGCTTCCTTCTTTCTCTTTACTGCTTATTCAATCTCATTATTCCACCAAGCATCTCTTTTATTGTTACCCACTATTGTGGTGCAACAGTCTACAGACCTCTTCAGCAGCAGTGACAACACAGTTCTTACAACATTCCCACTTCTTTTCTACATCGCTCTCACAAGACTTCAGCTCCTTCAGTCATTCTCTGAGTATGTCAGAATAACGCTGATGATCTTCAGGGAGCCTTTCAACCTTTATTCTTTCCATCCTGGGCCTTGTCATTTAAGATATGCTAACAAAATGTTTCTTACTAGATATTCTACAAATTACTTAGCTACTTTTAAGTGAAATTTGATATATAGCTAGACGTAAACACTACTGAGAAAAAAATTAGCAGAAAACAATACTGTTGTTTGCACAGAAAATCCAAAGTGAAAAGATGGAATTTCTAATTTTTTTTCCTTTTAATTCACAGCTTAATTTAATAAGAGCTCATTAAGAATGTTAGCAATAAAATTTCCCAGTAAAATTGCAATTCAAACTTTTACTAAGAAGCATTTTGACATAAAACATATTGCAATGAAGATCTATTATTTGCTCTCGTGGATAGTCACATGCTGCAAGAAGCTCAGTGTCATAATATGTTCATGGGTGCTGCAGGTCAGATTACAGAATTGCTGCAACACTTAAAAGACTTGTGATTTTTGCTCTTTATTAACTTGAAAGTAATAAAAAAGCATCTTTTTTTTTTTAATAACATTATTTTTTCCTACATCTTTGGACTACTGGGTCATCCCACAAATTGCAACTTTTCCTTTTCTGTAAGAAATTACAGTAGGGGATCAGTTCTACAGGTGCAGATTATACGGTATTTTTTTCCCTAAATTTCATGGTTTGCAGATAGATAGCTATGAAGAAAAATACTGTATCTCTATAAAAACTTAGAATCAAAGCAACAATTCTGCAAGTTTGTAAAGTAAAAGCATGTAACTACAGACTAAACAATTTTTAAATTGTAACTCAAGTTACATACATGTATGCATGTAAAAATACAGAATACAAAATGCATACCTTTGTGCTTATAAGAATTACGGGAGAGACTACTTTTCAGACCACTTTTGGAATTCACCCTTTCCATCTGTCTAGCAGCTGGTAATGTACTATCCTTGCTGCTGTCAGATGCAGGACTTTCTGATCTCCTAGACTGAAGAGGCTGAGGAACCCACATGTGCCTCAATGGAGAATTTGAATGACGTTCTCCATTTTCCCCATTAGGGGGTGAAAGAATTTCTATGTCTGAGGAGGTGGCCGTCTCATTTTCCTCTCCAGAAGTGTGTCCACTATTCTCATCCGAGCCTACCTTAATGATGTCAGAACGTTCTGAAGCTGCCACCGAAACTGGAGACTGTCCTCTATGAAAGCTACCATCAGCATCTTCGGCAGAACACTTCACAAATGAGCTAGACGACGTAGTTGCATGAGAACCGCCACTGTCAGAAGACTTCACTTCACACTCCTTCACATCAGCAGTTTCTGTGTCATCATCATCTTCTTTACCACTCATACTTTGTTCGTCAATATTGGAAGAGATTCGCACTTCCGGTGATGTATCTACAAAACAATCTGGGTAGTGACTAGTGCTACTTTTCTCAATCCAGTGACTGTCTTCTGCAACCGAACTACTGGAAAGAACATCAAACGAAGACTGCTGACAACTCAAATGACTTTCTTCAACTTGTTCTGTATCACCTGAAGAAAGTACTTGATTGCCAGCTGATATAATAAGCTCACTGTCGGAAACTACAGTCGAGCTGCTTGAGATACAGAGATCACTATTCTTTACATCTACGTGGCCCCACTCCCAATTTATAAAACTTCCAGTTACATCGGCATGCAACTGCGGGAAGTCTAAAGAACCACATTCTTCATAAAGGGAACTAGGTGAAGCAGGACTTATAACTTCAACAGAAGGTAATCCATCAAGTGAATCACACATATTTTGTTTTGAAGTCCGTTTAAAGGATTTGTCCTCTAATTCTATTACATCATAATCTGATCCTAATTCACTCTTCTGCTCATCAGTATTTGTGGTATTTCCGGGTAAATGCAATGAAAGAAACTGGCTTTCGTCAAGCTGATTTACAAACCTACTGTCACAGACATCAACAACATTGGAAACATATTCTTTGGTGAGAGAATTGCTACACTCTTTAGTTTCCCCATCACTGGGTATGGCAGTACAAGAGTCATTTCCCTGAGATAGTTCACTAACATTTCTTTTATCACTGTGGCATTTATTCAGGTTTCCATCCTTTGTAGCAGTTCCATCACCACACACATCTGACACAGAGGAATCTACCAACTCAGACTCAGCTTCACATCCTGGCAATTCAGCATCTTCAGAAGTACACTGGGATGGAAGCAATTTGTTTTCTTGAACCACCTGTTCATCGTGAACTTCTGGTGTTACTTTCTCACTATTGCTCTCACATATAGAGTCACTTTCTAAGGACTTAGGATGGCTTTCGACTAAGGCTGTTAATTCTAATGGCTCAACTCCTGAATGGTCCTTGCAAACATCAGGACTTTTAGAAGAGGAAACTTCATCTGAAGGTGTATCTTTGGATTGAGGTATATTTGAGGAACTTTTAACCTGCCCTGGAAAGAGACCCACTCTTGCAGGCTGAGATAATACTGTACCTTCTATTTTGACAGCTTGGTTCGCTAAATTTTTATCATTTACAGAATACTTTGCACCACTTTCAGCAATCTCTCCTAATTCAGGTACTGTAGAACCTTGAGGTTTTGCCTCAAAATATGAACCCCAAGCATCTGTCCAAAACCCAGAGTTCTGTGTATTAGAAGGCTCGGACTGTGTGTTTGTTTTACTTTTAGAAACAGGTTGGTTATCAGAAGGCTTTTCCTGAGGAGACAATGGCTTAGCAGCAAGACCAAAGGCAGCAAAAAAACTATCACCATCTGGAGAGAAAAGAAAGAAAAAAAAATAAACATAAAGGAAGCACAAAGCAACACATAAGTAAACGAAATTTCTATCAGTATAATTTTAAACAGCAATGATATCAAAAATAAACAAGAAGAATATTCATAAGTAAATCACATTTCACGTATGGACTTAATTCTAATAAATGTATGACACAGCAGACATGGTAGCATAAAAAATTTGGTGTACAAGAATGATTTGGTACACAAAGTCATGTCTATATGAAATTACTAAATGGTCATTGACAAAACCTGAACATTTTCAGCACTAAATCTTTAATTTAACACATTAAGCACCGCGTGGCAACCGGTGGACATTTTGTGACTTGACCCAGAGACTACGTGTCTACCGGTGCCCACAATACACTGATAACCTACACAGGTCTATTGTATGGTCCCAGAGGCAAGTATACTTGTGCCAGTGTTGGGCAGATTGTAAGAAGGAGGTGAATAAAACACAAAATTCAAAAACAAATAATTAGTTTTATTTTCTGAACTTAGAGCATAAACTGTTTGAAAGCACAAAATACACACTGGTGTATTGTTGCAGCCTTCACATATCGTGTTGACTTTTTTGGTGTGCTTTTTGGCATATTCAGCAGCTAGTTCAGAACTGAATTTTCTGTAACAAAAAGAACATCTCTTCCTAGTCAATCTTTTTTGACCTTCGACTTCTCTGAGCTGATAGCCTTTCTGCTGTGAATTCCTTCTTCGTTTTGAATTCTACATGACCTCTCATTACCGAGGCAAATCACACAATGTCAACATATTACGTCATACACAGAGTGTCTGCATTGCGGTGCACATCTGGCGCCATCTATTAAGCATGAATATACATAAAAGACATTGAGAATTATAAACAATATATACAACACTTTTTCCTTTGACATAGAAGGTCTGTTTGCTGATTTCCGGGTTGGCTTTCTGTCTTTATCAATGTTTCCACAATCTTTTGTCTGAAATCTGTTACTTGCATTTTGTTGTTGTTAATTTTATTGTATAAGTAGGGAGCGTTTGTGCCTGTTGTGGTGGTTATTAAATGAAAAACAATTCTCTTCCGTGATTTGACAGTACGGCTTACGTAAGCAGAGTAGGCTGCCATTTGATTTGACAGATCAATATAGGACTTCCCTTTTTTGTAGTCTATAATCATGAATGCTTTTGTAACATCCTTTCCCCTATGGTGATATTCTGTATAGACGCATCATGCTTGGTGCTAAGCATGAGCACGTCCCGTTTGTCTCTCCATTTCAGAACGACCATTTGATTTTCATTTTGGCGTGCTATAAGCTTCTCTTTTCTAAGTTTAGTAATGGTCACAGAGGTGGGATTATTCCTACAATTGGGGTGAAGTGTCCCTACTAAATGTGTGTTCTGTTGGATCATGGTTGTTGCTAAAGCAACACTCGTATACCAATTTTCTACACACAACGTCCTACAATGATCCAACAGCTCTCCCATTAGTTGACACACTACATTTCCAGAAACAAAAACTGTAGGATCTGCCTCTCTCCCTGTGTAGATTTTGAATGCCTAAGTGTATCTACCATCCATGCAGAGCTTGAAGACTTTGATACCATAACAGTGTCGTTTGTTAGGTACATATTGCCGGAAAGAGATTCGATCCTGAAATGGCACATTACTTTTGCCAATGCAGACGTTCTCTTCAGGCATATATGCATGCTTGAATTTTTCTTGTAAAGCAACAATAAATGGTGAAATTTTCCTCAGTCGACCTTCATGTGGCCCATCTGCATCTCTAGATACGTGAAACGTAGTCATTAGTAGTTCGAACCGGTTGCGACTAATTAATTGAGACATTTTGTTTTTATACAAATCATTTCTAGACCAATAGTCCCTAAGTTTGGGCATGTGCACTAAGCCCATCCAGGTAATAAAGCCAATGAATTTTTTTATCTCCGACGGGTTTGACAGGATCCACGTAGGTAGGTGGGATTTTTTACAAATATACATATTTTTTTAGTTTTATCATTTTTTCTGATGCATAGCAATTTGTTTCTTGTACAAGTAGATCAATGATTTCCTTGTCTATAAAATAGAGAAAAAAATCTGCAGGATCTTTTTGTCTCAGGTCATGAACCACATCTGGGACTGGCCCTGTTTAAGGAACATCAAAGATGAACTTGTTTCTGCCACTTCTTTCCAAGTGCAGATTGTCCTATTTGGGTTAACAATATCGGTGTTATCCATCGGATCATTGTCTTCCTCGTCTTCATCATTTCCATCCCCTTTAGAGGAACTTTCTGCCAAATCACCATCATCAATGACAAAGTATTCATCATTGGAAGAATATCCAACATTCATTCCAAGGTTTGCTGCTTCTTCATCATCTGTTTTTCCATACATTCTGTGGCTCGCTCCATCTCCTTCATCCTTTCTAACACTTGCTTCATGTTTTCTCTCATTCATTCTAACGTTCGCTTTATCTTCATCCATTCTGACACTTTCTTTATTTGTTTCCTGGTTCACCTCATCTTCATCAGACATATTGTCTTCATTGTTTTCATCACATCCACGCGTTATTTTATTTACTTCCTCGATTTCCATTTCATTTCCTGGTCTTTTGCAGTTGGCTAGTCGGCCACTTTTGATCACTTTAGTTTTTGAGGTTGCTTTTGGTTACTTTGAATTCACTTTATCACTTCATCAGTCTTATGCTGTCTATTTTATGCACATTTGAGTTTATCTGTTTTTCACTGAAATTTATTCTAGTTACTGCATGTTTCTATATATTTATTTTCATTTCTTTAGTACATCCTGAAACAAAAAATATATTATTATTCCACAAGACCACTGGTGGGCATGCAGTCCCAGAATGCAAATTTACTGGCTAGGACTGCATGCCCACCCATGGTCATCCAATAAAAAAAGACATACATTTATGAAAATGACATCAAAAACACAAATAAAAAATGCAAACAAATATTTGGTTAAAACATACTGAATTAATGGTTTGGTCCCAGTGACATATCTGAAGTTTTTGGCGTGGCGCTTAACGTGTTAAACCAGCATTTCAGTTTGCTATGAGCCTACTTATTGTACCTGAACCAGATCCATGCAATACAAAAAGGAGATTTACACAGTTCTTTTTGGAAAATAAGTCATAGACACATCTCACAGCATTCACCCACATTGTTTTCATGAGCGGAGAAAAAGGGACTAAAGGCCAACAGCTCCCCAAAAAGTCTGACATAGGGCTCTAGGATCTTGTCCCTACAGCATTCAACATTCAGATTGCCTCCTGAAAACTCGTGGAGTAGTGTGCTGTCACTGAACATAATGCCACCCCACAAGAACAGACCACCACCTCTGAAGGAATCTTGTTCGTGGACATTTGCAGTATCATTATGGGTTCCCTGTTCCAAGCAATCAATCAATCTTACTAAGTCATTCTCTGAGATTCAGAGGTTAGCTCCACAAGAAAGAAAATTTGCCAGATAAATGTTTAACTGATTATTTACTTACTACTGCTGTATCAAACACCTCCATTCACAGTGATCTTGGCACACAGTTCAAGCTTCACTGACATCCATCACACGACATACACAACATCTTCTGTACTTCATACTTTATACTCATAATCTTTTTCTCATGCAGACACTCCTGAATCTTATCCTCCTATGATTTTCTTGGGCTTCCTCTACCTTTATTTCTTGTCACTTGGGCTGAAATGTTTTTCTTTTAGTAAGCATCTCATCACTCAATCTTTCAACATGGCCAAACCGCCTAAGAATATTAGTCTTAGTTCCCTGTCCCCACCAGATGAAATGCCAACATGAATCCATTTGCAGACTGAATCTCAACTAATGTGTAAAAAGAACACCTGCCCACTCATCTGGGCTCCAGGAACAATGTAGTCTCCACCAGTTCAAGCAAGCTCTCCTGTGAGATGAAAGTTAGCGGGACACAACCCATGGGTCTCCTGGCATAAAAACTACTTGAACTAAGCCTTCAATACATCGTTTGCCTTAATACCATAGTCTCGGTGGCAGCAGAAAGCTCCACAGATAATTGCTGGGCTGTATAGAACATACGATGCTGTGCAGTTAAAGCAGCATAACAGTCCTCACAAGGTGTCATACACCTTGGAAAACCTTGGCCAGGCCTTCGTGACACCCCACCGATGTTGTTGAATTGCTGCATACATACCCTGCGAAGCCAATTTAGGATAGATATTCAAGTCCCTAGCGACCTGACCTCAGACCTGTCCTTCTTTCGAATGCACATGTTCAAGACATAAGATAAGCATTTGCAGCCACTGGAACACTTCTTGCACATGCTGTCAACAGGAAATGCCACTGCCGTTCCCTGTTGGCTTTAAGTATATAACTCGATTTACATTTGCTCACTGATATGCAAATTTCACTACAAGCATTTGTTTCTCGTGTCCATTTTCAGATGTCCCGTGCACATCATAACACTTCATTGAACACTACGAACTATTAGCCCATTATTGCATTCCAGACTTTCATTTTCGACACCAGTGTAAATTTACACCAGATATCAGAAACTACATCTTTAAAATGCTTTATTACAAATAGCTTAAAAAACACAGAGATATTTTATCAATATAAATACTGCAGGTCACTCGCCTTTCGTATTCATGTCAGGAAGTCTTAAATTTCAGTACACATTTTGTACAAGTGGTCACAGAGTTAAGTCCCTCAAAGGGGGAGAAAAAGAGAACACCCTTCCAAACAAGTCATTACATTAAGGTAATGTACTTTAATCGCATTAAGGTATGAACTTTAAAAATTGTACGGAATCTGTACTGAAATACAGGACTCCCTGACATGAATATGAAAGGCAAGTGGCCTGTAGTATTTATTTTGGTATTAACATGCATGTTTTATATATTATGGAAGATAGAATACGAATATTCTCCTGTCATATCATTATGTAGATATTTTATGATGAAAAGTGCAACATATTTAAATTTTAAATAAAATTAAATTTGGCAGTAAGAATTGCTTAAGTAGGATTGGAATCCAGCATAGTAGTTGAAACGTAGTCATTAATATAAATATGCATATGTTCAAGGTAGACGTCTAGTTCCTTCTTCAACATGCTAACGAAGAAAGTGTGGAAATGTGCTTAAAAATTAACACTATTAAAACTCAGCTTATAACAATTAATAAAAATCTTACATCAGTTGATCTAGTACAGTGGATCCCCATTAGGGCGAAAATGATATAACAAAAATTCCTATTTAATTAAAACACCGCCAATTCCCAGCAAAAATCCCATTAAGATAATAATGTACTTTTAATTTCTGTATAATGAAATTCAGTTTTATGAATTTTTCATTACAGTGAAATACACCAATGAGCCATTTCATTATGACCACCCCATGCCTAGAGAAATGAGCGTGCCTGGAAACCAAACGGTGGCGTAGGCAAAGTTCACAGAGCAGTCACTATATATACAACCCGACGAGGACTGGCTTTTGGTTAGCAGAGTGTTTGGAGTCAGAACAGGAAAAGCTACCAATTTATTGGAGTTTGATAAAGGACAAATTGTGACGGTACGCCGCCTCGGAACTACGATCTCAGAAACGGCGCAGCTTGTGGGTTGTTCACATGCCGCTGTAGGGAGTACATATCAAAAGTGGTGCACAGATGGCCAAACGATGGACTGTCATTCAGCCTTAAGTTGTCTGCAGCTCATTGATGCCATAGAGGAGTGGAGACTGTCGCACATGGTTCACAGTGACTGCAGAGCCACAGTGCGACAAATCATCCACAGCTACAACAGTGGTTATCAGGACAATGTGTCACAGCACACAGTTCATCACAGCCTTCTGCGCATGGGCCGAAGACCCAGCAGGGTTCCCATGCTCATTGCACATCATCGCCAACAGTGCAAGAAATGGGCCCAAGATCATCGAGTTTAGACCATGGATTATTGGAAGAAAGTGGCCTGGTCTGATGAATCAAGATTCCTGGTGCATCACGTAAACGGCTGAGCGTGGATATACCAACAGAGGCTATGGCACCTGGATGCATTGTTGGGCGGAAACTGGCGTGGCAGCGGTGTTATGCTGTGGGCGATGTTTTCTTGGGACACTTTAGGCCCCATTATCCCAATAGCACAATCCCTGACAGTTGTCAGGTATCTGAACATCGTTGTGAACCAAGTTCACCCATTCATGGCAACTGTGTTCCCTGCTGGTGATGGCCATTACCAACAGCATAATGCGCCATACCACACTGCCAGAATTGCCAAGGAGTGGTTCAAGGAACATGCTGGTGACTTTCTGTTAATGTTCTGACCTCCAAATTCCCTGACATGAACCCAATCGAACATTTGTGGTTCGACTTGGAAAAGCGGGTTCACATTAAATTACCACCACCCCGGAATGTACAGGAACTGGAGGACCTGTTGTTGACATTATGGTGCCAGATACAAGATACCTATTGCCACCTCAGCGAATCGATGCCTCACCAAGTGGCCGCTGCTTTGCGGGCTGAAGAGGGTCCTACAGCTTATTTGGTAGGTGGTCATAATGTTATGGCTCATCGGTGAAATATGAGTATATTCATATTTCTAAGAATAACTACCATTTAGAACCATATTTACAACTCCAGAGAAAATGTTGAATTCGGATTCCTGCATACTTTTTTAAAAGAAATGAACACCCTTCCCAGGCAATTGATTTCCCACCTTCAATTGTGTTAAAAGTGGCTCTAACTTGGTTAGAACAAAAAAAGAAATGTTGTGGAGCCATAACTTTCAGATCTATTGTTCATTCTCTTTTTACATTTGTTCCTGTTTGTCCTTTATATTATTCCTTGCTTGATTTTTTGAAATGAGTTCAAAAAGAAGGCACTTCTCTTTGAAAAAAAAAGTTGATTCTTGGGGGAGTGTCTGCTGAGACGCTAACAATATGAAGGCACTTCTCTTTGAAAAAAAAAGTTGATTTGGGGGGAGGGTGTCTGCTAAGATGCTAACAATATGGCATCATGAACACTTTAAAAGACCGGAGGAGGGGGAAATTTAATATCAATTGCAAAAGCCATTTACTGGGTCAAAAAGGAAAAGAATATTACTGGTGTAATTTCAAGATGTCGAATCAGAAAGGTTCACGTTTTTAAGATGTCAGTTCCCAGAGTGTGCCTCTTAACGGACAATTAATCCATGAAAAACCAATGCAGTTTGTCACTGCTCTTGAACATAACAACCAACAGGCCATGGATGGCTACATCATTTCCAGAAATGGCATGCCATCATCACAAAAACAATTTGTGCTGAGACAGGTACCCTGTGGAACACATGAAAGAATAGAGAGCATGAGAAGTGACTGCTGTTACAATCTCATACAGTCCAGTGAGGCGTTTAATGATGATGAGGCAGGGATATTTTTTCAACTCAAGCCAATAAAAACAACAATGCTTAAGGAGACAAGTGCATTGCTACAACTTCAGAATCACTAATGCTAATCAGTGGAGTAACTAGCACAACGTGTGCTAACCCCGCAAGATTTACTTCAGCACCCTTAAGCACAGTAATATTCCCAGGATTTCGAACACGAGAGAGGATGCATTTTTCGCTGTGTGCGTGTGTGGTGGTTGGGGGAGGGTAGGGGTTAGGAAGTCAGGGAGAGTGTCTGCAAAAGTAAAGGTGGTACCTACAGCCCTGTAGTTTTAACTTTTTAAGTAATAGATATGACAATACGTGTAATTGCTTTGTCCAAAACTAAAATAAATCACCAGAAGAAATCACTCCCTTACACATGGCAGATCTGTGGCTGCTGTGAATAAATGTTGATGCTTGTCATGCACGTAATCCTAGGTAACTTGACTGTTTTCCCACATCCTCCACGGGGAATCCCACTGTGGCCTCACGCTTTTCCTCAGCAGTGCAGAGAAAGGGAGATTGGAGATCTATCATATTATTTACAACCCATTGCAGAGCAATCATATTACAACCCAAAGTCAAAGAGCCGAACACTTTCAATCTGTAGGACATTCAATATTTTAAAAGTGAAACTAGGCATTTATTTAGGTAAAGCTAAATATATCTTAAAGCAAAATATGAATCTTTGGGTTAATTATTGTGCGTGTTCGAATTTTTTTCATAAAACTATAACTGGTAGCTGTAGCACGTCCCTTCGTTACCAGCTCTCCCCGCAGATGCAGGTGCTGCGGGGGTGGTAGTTACGCCACTGATGCTAATAGCTTCTATCAAACATTTATACGATGAACTATAGAGGTGAAGCAGGTGTCAAGATGACAAATCTGCAGTAATAAATTGCGTTGGTGTAAGTAGGTTTTTATGGCAGTTGGAAGCACGCTTAAAAGTTACATATAATGTTTTTTAAGGCAAATATATTTCAGCCGTTGCTATGGCCTTCATCATAACCTGTAATCTGTTGCATTGCCAGATCGGAAAGGTAAGTTTCTTAACAGTAACTCCGGGTGGCATGAAGCAATGAGTGATTTCCAGATGTAAGGAACATAAATGGGAAGATCTGATTTACAATTTTTGGAAAATAAAATGTCCAAACTTTCTGTGAACCTCAGAGCAAAATGATTTTTGAAAGTAGCCAACTTTTCTGTATCGGACCAAAGTGGAACAGCAGAAGTGTCAGCCATGGTAAGCTGAGACAGAGAAGAGGAAGGTTTTCCAAATTTAACATCAGATTTATGTTCCTCAAGTCTAGGAAGAATTTTTTGGAATGAACTTCCTGCATATGCTGTTAATCCGTCGTTTGTCTTGATAGGAATGTTATAGCCTCCCGAAGAAGAAAGTGGTGATCTAGGGTCTCTACATCCGGAAATCACTCAATACTTCACATTACCCGGAGTTACCATTAAAAACTTACCTTTCCAATCTGGCAATGCAACAAATCGTAATCGCACTGCCGAAAGCCATAGTAATGGCTGAAATATATTTGCCTCAAAAAACATTATACATAACCTGTAAGCATGCTCCCAACTACCAGTTAAACTTACTTGTTTTTGGTTAAGTGCATTGCCTACCACTCATTTATGCATCAGTGTAGCTTAGATAGTAAGAGAAACTTACTCAGGAGTGAGGAGACGCGAGTTCAATCGCCATCACTGACAAAGTCCTGTTTTCACATTGGCACCCGAACGTAAAAATGGTCGTCAGGTTTTTCGAAAACTGTGTGATTCGTTCCACACATCATCTGGAATTAATGAAAGGTTCCTTCTTCGCTTAAAAAAAAAAAAAAAAAATATTAAGAGGGCAATGATGTGATGTACTACAGAAGTGAAACAAGTGTTAAGATGACAAATCTGCAGCAATATATTCCATCAATGTAACTTAGTCAGTTAGAGCAACTCCACTCTGGAGCGAGAGGATGTGGGTTTGATCTCTGTCGCCGACAAATTCCTGTTTTCACAACTGTTATCTACAGTATCTTAAATAAACAGGAATTTAAAACATATCCAGAAACTTTACCAAAATGTACCAGAAAAACAAACAGCAAATTACCAGCAATTTTATAGGAGGAATTCCCACGGGATGGATTTCTTTCATCCTGTATATCCAGTGCTTTATCGATAGTTTTTTGGGCAGATGTTAAAGCAGATTTAGCAAAGTTGGCAAATCCAGCAGAATCAAACCAGTTCATTTTCTAACTGTAAGTATAAAATAATAACAGCAAATAAATGAAAATTCAAGAATAACAACAACAGTATACACATTAGCAAGTACACTGAAGAGCAATTGAATTAGAGACAGCTGGCGTTATGCAAATGTGGCGCTGTGGGCGGCCCTGTAAACGGAAACGACATGACGTATGCAGCGATCCGACAATATAAGGAGTGATGCGACGGGAATCAGTAAGAGCCGGACGCAGTATGGGTAAAACGAAGGATCTAAGTGCATTTGATCGTGGGCAAATTGTCGGGGCCCAACGAATGGATCACTCCATCTCGGAAGTCGTGCAGGCACTGGGATTTTCACGAGCCACTGTGTCAAGGGTGCACCGTGAGTACATCGAATCCGGTAAAACCATCCCTGCAAGGGCCAATTGCCGTGAACAACAGCGCGTGGATGAGCGGGGTCATCGTCGGCTAGCTCGCTTTGCAACAGCGGATAGACAGGCCACAGTGCAAGAAATCACTCGGCAATTTAACGCTGGTGCACAAAAACGTGTAGGCAGCCACACCATCCAGAACCATCTCCTCGCTATGGGGTACAGAAGCCATCATCCCACGAGGGTACCGCTGCTGACCGCACATCACAGGGTACAAAGATTAGCATGGGCGCTGGAACATTGCCACTGGACCCTAGACATGTGGAAAAATGTTGCCTGGACTGATGAGTCGAGATTCACATTGGAACATGCGGATGGCAGGATATGAGTAAGGCGCAAACCACATGAAGCGATGGATCCTTCTTGCCAGCAGGGTACTCTTCAAGCTGGTGAGGGTGGCATTCTTGACTGGGGACTGTTTACGTGGACTAAAATGGGACCCCGGTACGTGTGACATCATCCCTCACAGGTCAATGTTACCGTGATATCCTGGACGAGCATTTGCTCCCGTTTGTGCATCTTTAACATCTCACTGGGGACCTCATCCTGCAACAAGACAATGCACCGTGCCATCGCTCCCGAATTGTATCCGAATGGTTGAATGAACACTCCACCGACGTGACCTCGCTTCCTTGGCCAGCTAGGTCAGCTGACCTCGATCCCATCAAGAGAGATGTTCGAGGCTCTGACCCCCCTCCACAAATCTTCGTGAACTGTGGGAGCTTGTTCAGGGGTCATGGATCCATATGGCTTCCCAATGCTTCCGGTGTCTCGTCGAGTCCATGCCGGGACGAATCGACGCCGTCATCAGGGTGAAAGGTTGTGCTACACGTTACTAGACAGATATCTCTGATTCAATTGCTCTTCAGTGTATATAGCAGGTATACTTAGTAGCAAAACGTGAATCAAATCCAGTAAATAGTCGGTACTAAACTGAAAACAAAATATCTTTTGAAAAACACTACCTCTACACAAATCTCTGCTTTTATATTTAATTTGGCACCTGAGTTACAGATGAGTGAAAATAAATATTTCATGCATTACCTTCTGGGTATAGTTCTGCCTATGCAATGGCACACAACAACCTATGACACCAAAAAGTGTATGCTAGGCGATTCCCAAAATAGCTGAATGCTCATCACAAACAATAGCAGATAAAGACTTCCACTGAGTTTCAGAAGCATTATGAAGATCCAGGTTTACTAAAAAGGACTGGTACTGCGGGCAAGACCTAGGGTCAACCAACTTTTGACCCTGAAAGCAAGAGACAGTGTACAAAGTGGAAACACCCTTCACCCCTATCTATAAATAAGAAAGTTCAAAAATGCCTCATCTGTCCAAAAAAAAAAGGAAAAGAAAATCTTGCTGACATTGTTTTGGGATACACATAGAACAATTTTGGAATGTTGTCAGTAACACGGACAAACTGTTAATGTTACATCAGGTTTCAGCTGGCCACATCATTGTGGCAAGGTATGTTTGCGGATGTGTGTGTGGACGAATAATAAATTAATGTTTCAGTGGAGGCAGGAGGTGTGTATATATAACTTTCAAATTTTTCATTATAACTATTTCTTAAAAAAATTTCCAACTCTAAATCACTGTTCCCCATTCTCACTACTGTAATGACCGATAGTAACCATAGTAAATTATACTGAGATAGTAACTCGATGTTTATTAAGTATGTGTTTCAATTTAATATTTATGGCAATTTTTATTGCCTCTGCCCATTGTCTTCACTTGCCTCCTTTTTTTTTTTTTTTTTTTTTTTTTTTTTTTTGAGCAACACAGTGTTTTATTAAGTAGTTATTCATCTCTAATTTGGGGGAAACTGTGATTCCAGAGGAAGGAGAGATAGCCAGTGCTGTAAGATAAACACACCATCCATTCCCCTCCAGGATTCGAACCTGGACCCATTTCGGACAAATGATGGTCAGAGCCAGCACTTAAAACACTGCCTCATCGGGGCAGCATCTTCACTCATAAAAGCCCCAGTTCATAAAAACTTCCATAATAAAGACTATTTCAGATTTGTTTCCACGGGCAAAAATCATACGAACATACGAACATGGCTGGCACAATCACTTAGGAGCTTTCTCAATTTAAAAAACACGTTTTTTTATGTAACTTTGCATCTGCAAAACTATTATTTTCTGGTCATCAATTTAAATCACTTTAATATTGGTTTATGCTGTCTAAAATTAAAAAAAAATAATGTCCACAAATTACTGATTAGAAGTACAATAGAACAAGAGTATAACAAGGAGCTCGAGACCAGGGCTGGAAAATTACTGGGCGGCTAGAAATTTGGTCCTGGCACCCAACTTTTTTTACTTCAAATTTTGTAATTTGCAGTCATTACTTCGATTTCCTAGATGCAAAATGTAACTTCAACAAATTGTAATTTTATAAAATCAAATGAAATTTTCTGCTTTGATCGCATTTATAAATTCTGTCAGCTTTTATCCTGAACCATGTGTTTCAAGCAGAGAAACGCCATGAAATCCCCTGAGTCACGTGACTATCCTGTCAGATTGTGGAAGACATTGAAGATCACACTGTTTAGTTTCAGCTGCCGGCCAGCGAGCAGAAACCAGCGAGACGCAGCAACGCAGGTCGCAGATTCTCAGAAAGGTTTGCAGACTGTTTTTCTATTTTCTTATCTTAACATTAATTCTTTTTAAGATTTCTTTAAATTTTAAAACAAAGGCAGGGAAATTTTCACACATTTTTAACGTTGGCTCGCGTTTAAGATGTAAAGCTGTAATCGATAGACCCCCCCTCCTTATTTTAGTTTAGCTTTCATTCTTCCATATTTCTCAAACAGATAACTTCAGCTGATGAGATATAATTACTTTTCTTGAGCTTTGAATCTTGGAAGCGATATTTTTATGCACTTTTGACGCACCACACGTTTGATGTGCATGGTGGTTAAAAGGGCATAAAAACATTTCGGAAGCTAATGGTCGCAATTCCTCCTTTTTTTCTTTTTTTGCACGGAGACCTAAATTTTAATCTAACTGAAAGCTACATTGAGGCGATATCTTTTTTTTTTATTTTCTTTTTTTACAAGAGCCATACCATATCTTTGAACCGTCAGCTTTCCGTAAGTTGATGTCGCAACTTTTTTTTTCCTTTTGCTTCCAGATAGCTTCACTTCAGTATTCAGTTAGATTGATAAGGTGTATTTTCTTTTTGTTCTTCCTCTTTATTTTTTTTTAAACCATATTTTTACAAACATTTTTATCGTCTGTCTTCCAGTTTTTACGGTCGAATTACGAGGCATTCCGGAAGTTGATCAGTTTTTGCGTTTTTTGGCTTCAGATAGTTTCATTTCAGTTAGATTGTTGCTGGGTTTTTTTTTTTTTTCTTTACAAAAACCATATTTGTTAAGCATTTGCAACATTCCCTTTCGTTTCTGCTGCCATGCGGCTTTCGGAAGTTGACGGTCGCATTTTATTTTATTTTATTTATCTTTTTTACTTCTAGATGGCTTTTTCTTGGATTTTTTTTTTCTAATACCACATATTTACGTATTTTTAACGCCCCCTGCTTCGTTTCGAAAGCTGTATTACGCGAAACTCCGGAAGCTGACGGTCACAATATTTTTAGCTATTATTTTCTTCCAAATAGTTACATCTCAGATTGATGAGGTTAAACTTTTTTTTTTCACATTCTTTATGTTTGAATTTTTATCAAAACTATAGAACCCTGAGATTTATAGACCAAATTTGAATTTTATTTAGCAGTAAGTAGTTTGAGTAATAAGCAGTGCTTAATACACTTATATTGTTACTCTTTGTTCTGACATCACTACCATGCATTACGTTTGTGCATGATACTTTGAAATTTGCTTTCGTTTCATCTGGCTCCTAAATTTTGGAGCTGGCTCCTAGATCTGGAGCTTATTTTTCCAGCCCTGCTCGAGACAGATGGAAAACTTCATTAAATTCAGGCCCTCGCTAAATCTGTTTTCAGGTGAAAATTTTCTCAATGCAAAAAAATGCGTATGTGATAATATGCATCTATGTTTATATTACATATCCAATACAACCGAATATACTTGAAAGATTTAATTATTTAACTACATTGGGGCCATGGTTAATTAAGAAACCTTTCAAGTACAGAAAACTTGATGACCCAGCAAGACTGACTGCAGTTTAACTACACAACACACACAAAGTAAAAGCAGCACCTATCTCCCCAATGCAGTGCTCACTTGGAGAGTGAAAGGAGAAGTGGACAATTCCAGGAATAATTAATTTCTGTTTCTCCTCTGGCAACACCCCAATTCCAGTACTCTCCTATCCTTCTCAGCAACTGCCCTCAGAAATCCACTTTAATGTGCGTGAGCCCACCCCCAACCCCCTTTTTCTGCCTAGGAGTCGGTGGCCGTACAGCTCTGCTGATGCGATACACCTGATATGATAAGCCCCTTGATGTGGGTGGCAGTAAAAGTCTTGTACAAATCACTTACTGAGCATTTGATGTAGGCTACTCCTTCCATGTTGCTTTTCTATCAACATTTCTCACTAGCACACAAGGATTACTCTGCATGATAAGTGGCTGCTCTAACTATCTCTGTTGCAGTTTGTACTATTTATTTTTCTCCATTCCAGTTAAATATATTGTTAAATATGGAATTCCATTAAATTTTGTTACTTTGCTTGTTAAAAAGTAATCACCCTTAGCTTTATACTCCCTCATTAAATCTGGGGACTTCATTAAGTTTTGTCCGTTAAAAACAATCAAATTATCAAAAGATTCAAAGTTGAATCAACATTATATCAAACAAAAGTTTCTGTTTTCTCATTAAATCCAAGATCTTGCTAAATATGGGCCCGGTATAAGTGGGTTCAACAGTAATTTTTATCATCAGTCACATTTTTCAGAGATTTAATACCTAGACAAGTACCATAATTTCTATCAAAAGCTTATGCCTATATTATCAAAACATCATCAGAAAGCTCAAAACCGATGCATGCACTACTTTATTTGAATGCAAATATTTCCATACAGTTGGTAGGCTTCTGTGATGCAGCCTACCAACTGCACGGCATGAAAAATATTTGAAAAGTTACATGCCCAGCTGGGCATGTGCAAAAAATATTTTTCCCAGGTGGTAAAAGCTAGATGCCCAGGAAAATTTATCTTTTAAGATAACAAATCATAACCATCTTTTTTTAAGTTAAAAAATACGAATTTTTTTTTTTCATTAAAGTTTTTGCCTTTTGTCACTAAACACTGGAGGCTAGTTCAATCAGAGGCATGTATCCCGATGCTGACTACAAACAACATTTAGAGCAAAATTACATATGATTCCAATAACTGGGCCTAGAGCAGAACATAATTAAAGAAGTTATATTCTTCTGTCCTTGGTGCTCCATAACAATAACACAACTTCTGGTGATTAACAATTAAATTAAACACGGCATGCGACGACTGCCTTTTTTCTTGCGGTAGGAAATTCTCTTCCACTTTTTCATTTTTAAATTTAGTTGCCCTGTCCAGGCAACTAGATTACTTTTTCACCTGCCCAGGCCAATAATTTACATGCCCCGGGAATCTCGGGCATGGTATTTTTCAAGTCCTGAACTGTATGGAAATATTTAAATATGTTCAGGAACAGACATTACTCAAGTTTGAAGAGATGCTTAATAATTTTCATATAAATGTGCAAATTCTTCAAACATAGTAAGCTGATTTGTATTTTGTAACATTTGTCTTTCTTAGCTCCATTATAGAATTTCCTCAAGAAATATTCTCGGACAGAATTGGTAATCTTATAGAAGACTCATTTTTTTTAATTCTAAGTACCTTTATTTCAGTACTTAAACATTCCTGATAGTAGCAATAAATTTTTATGCATTATTTTATTCATAAAGCTTCATTAAAAATATGTTAAGTAAGCTCTGCAGGGAAACCACATCCAGGTTGTTTACAACCAGCAACTGTAGAAAACAGTTATCATGCATAGCTACTCACTGCACAACAGAGTGAAATTTGTTCATAAGAATTGTATAGCAAAATCTTCTATGCAATTTTTAATGGCAATTTCTTGATTTTGCATAGCAGTTTTTTTAGAAATTTTAGATTTACTATATAACAGTACAACAGTAATGTCCACATGAATCATTCGGTATAACTCTCTGATTCATGTGGACATTTACTGACATACAGCTTAGGATGCCAATGTTTCTTGCTAAAAAAGTGTGTGATTTATTTTCTTGCTTAAAATAAATCACACACTAACTTCGATTACTGAGTCTTCCAAAGTAATTCGAAGATCATCATCTAAAAAGTCTATGTCTATTCTTTTTCTGAAATCAGTTTTTACGTGGTTTGCAACAAAGAATGCCCTTTCTACTTTTGCATTTGAGATTATAAATACTTTCAAAATGTTGATGACAAAGGGCAGAGCTGGCAGTGTCCATTCTTATTTTTAACCTGCCATTGTGCAATGAAAGATCAAGTTCAATAATGTGTAAGCTTGCTTTGATCAGCAATCAAAAAAGTGTGCTCTAAAAATGCTCATTATTTAAAAAACTGACCCCTTCTTTTGTATAGTTTTACAAACTTGTATCACAAAAATATCCTACACAAATCTCAAATTATATCGCATCACGAAATGTGATGTCATACCGGAAAAATTTCTCCTTGCTGCACAGTTGTGATATAACTGGCATAAGGTCACAAAACTATTATACAGTTTGCTTTTTGAGTGATTTGGAACTGCAACATGTTTTTAACAATTGAAGCCTCATGAACAAAATAACATATGGAATGTTGTTTCTGCTATCAGATATGTTTATTTAAGTACCAAAACAAAATAAGATGCCAAAACAGATGCACTGGGTTATTTAGAATTAAAACGAAAAAAGAGAGAGAGAGACGAAGTATGCCTGTTTTCTAAAAGATTAGTACCACAGAATTTGTTCGCCACAGCCACACTTGAGCTGCACACTGTTTTTTCAAGTTTAATGATCTGACATGCCTCATAATTTACAGTTGCTGATACCAATTTTAGGACATTGGTTCAGGGAAGGCAGACAACCACTGATATTAAAATAAACATGATTTAATAATCTAAAGCAACTTTTATGGGAATTTTACTAGGAAATTTTTTCATTAATAGCAAATTTTCGGAGAAAACTCTTCTCCTTCTTCAGGCTGTCTTGTTGTTGTCACTTTTTACTTGTCACTATCACGGTTACGGTTAACCTTGATGGTTTAGGTTATTTTTCAACAAATCCTGCCAGATGTTAGGCAGGGAAAATCCTTTGCAGTCATTGATGATGGAATTTTGATTTTTCTCAATCTCTATTCCTTCTTTCAGTTTTCTTTTTTTGGAAATTGCTTTGGAAACTGATTACTTTAAGGGAATTCCAATCCATGCTGTGCCCAGTTTCTCTAACATGCCTATCTAATCCAGTCTTGTTGGAGCAATTTTTTATAGCTGCTTTATGCTCAGCTATACGAGTTTCTAGTCTGCGACCTGTTTCACCTATGTAAGATAGTCCACAACTACAATTTACTTCATAAACTACTCCTTGCATTTTTAAAATATCTTCTCTTTGAACTATTTTAGGGAAAAATTTTTAACTTTGTTCTCTAAACTTGGAGCTAGCCTAATATTGTATTTCTTACTAATTCTCTTTAAAGACTCAAATAAACCTTTGTGATAAGAAATTTTTCTAGTGAATTTTACTTGTTGCTTTTGTGGGTTCTTCGTACCATTAAAATTCAGAAGCTTCTCAATTTCTTCTTTAGGATAGTTATTCTCTGCAAGTATGACTTTAAGCTCTTCTTTATGGGCTTCTTTTTTATCTGTAGTAGAAAAACTATTTTATTAATTTTTTCTAAAAACTGACTTGCTACATTTTTCTTAATAGAAACTGGATGATAGGAATTGAAATCCAGTAGTCTTTTAGTATTCATTGGTTTTTTATACCAACTAGTGAGGAATTTTTCATCTTCATAATAGATAGTAATATCTAAGAAGTTTATTCTTCTTTCTTTTTGAAGTTCAATAGTGAACTTAAGGGAATCATCTAATTCATTGAATGAGCCTAGAATTCTTTCTGGAACAATTTCTGAGCTATCTATTATAAATAAGATGTCATCCATGTATCTGCTATATAAGCAGAAGTATGTGGGTTGTACTAGTATCTTTTCTTCTAGTTTTCCCACATAATAGTTAGCTAAGAGTGGGGAGAGTGGGGAGCCCATAGCTAGCCCCGATTTTTAAATGAAAAAAGTTTTCCCAAATTGAAAGTAGTTGTTCTGCAAAGAGAAAGTAAGCATTTCAAAAATTCCTACTAATATGTTTTTTTCCTGGTTGTGAAAAACTATTAGGTCTGCCAAGTCTTCCGCTATGAAGTCTATAAGTTGATCTATATTAATGTGAGTATACATAGACACTATATCTAAACTACCCATAATAGGAGAATCTAATTTAGGAAGAAGTTCTAGTTTTTCTTTTAGCTGCATTGAGTTTTTAATCAAGTTAGGTGGCTCTTTTAAAAGATTCTGAAGGTGTGACTTTAAAAAATAGTTTAGATTTGAAAGACTAGAGTTTTTTGAGTCTATTATTGGTCTAATTGGTTGGTGTTCTTTATGCAGTTTGACTATTCCATATATTTGAGGTAATCTGAACTGTAATTTTGAGAATTGTTTATAGTTTTCTGGAAGCTGGTTTTTCTTTTTTTGAAGTGAAATAAGCTTAGAGACTTTTTTAATCAAATCTGGTAGTGGGTTTTCTTTTATTTCTTCATACATAGGTTTTTTTTTTTTTTTAGTTCTTCTTCCATCTTTTCTAGATAATCTTTCTTATCCATAATAATAATCAACTTACTTTTGTCTGTTTTCACAGCAACTACACTTTCATTTTTTCTGAAATCTTTAAGAGCTTTTAATTGACTATTATCAAAAAATTTTTGAGGTTTCCTTACTTGCTTCTGGAATTTTGTAAGGCTATTGTAGTAATCTTTTCTGAGAAGGTCTGCTTTAATTTGGTCCTCTTTTTCTAAAGTGCTGCAGATGCTTTCCAATTCAATTACCAATTTTTCTGGATTTATTTTTTCTTTGGATAGATTGAAATTACTTCCTTTATTTATCACTTGTTATAATTCTTGGCTAACTCCAGTAGCAGTGTTGTCCTTTACATGACTAAAAACTGCAGTTTTTTTTTACTGGAATAGTTTTTCTTCAAAAATTTATCTTCTTTAAGGTTCAGCTTTTTAACAAATTTCTTATTTTTGTTTCTTACTCCAATTTTTAGCCAGTCATCCAATTCTGCTTTTACTGTATCTCTTAAGATTCCAGAAATTTTCTTTTCATTTTCTACTTTTACTTTTTTATAATAAGCAACATTTTTATATTTCTTTTTAACGTTTTTTGCTCTATTTTTCTTACGAAGTTGGCTGAAAGTAAATCTTTAAATGGTTTTCTAAGTCTAAATGAATTTGGAATAAAGTTAATTACCTTGCAATTTTTCAAAATTCCCATAAAAGTTGCTTTAGATTATTAATTCAATTAAACTAGGAAGCCATTTCTCAACATGAGCTTTATTCAAAAAATAAACATGATATCAATGCCTTACCATAAATTCAAAACAAAGACTAAAAATATCAGAAGACACTTTAGGATACTTGACAACCATGTATGTGAAATCTGGAGTGCAATTCTCAGTTAAGCTGCTTTCACAGAGAAATCGTGAGGTACCACAAATGCAGATTTTTTTTTTCAATAGGCCTCCCCATACATGGGCAACCATATAGGGGAGCAAGAGGGAACACTTGCCCTCTCCTGAAATTCTTACATTGTCTTTTCAGCTGTTTGGAGATATTACAAATATTTTTGCAATACCACTAATTCTGATTGTGAATTTTTCTTTTGAGCTTATGGATGTGTGCATGAAGTAAAAATACCAAAAGCATGGCGAATTTAGAGTAGATATTAACAATTTCTCACAGCATGTTTGAGTACAGCATACATATTAATATTAGTACCTTCAAAAAGTTCCAGAACTTTTTATATTAAAAAAGAATGAGAACAGATACCTGTTTATGCTGTGTTTCCTTTGAAGTAGTTGCCCTGTGCAACTACGCATTTTTGCCTGCTCTCATACAAAGATTTAAATGCAGATTGCAAGCCTTCTTTTACCACATCCTCCAGTGCCTCTATGGCAACTCATTGCACTTCTACGGAACTTGAGAAGTGTCGCCCCTTAAGCAAATCCTTCATCCGGAGAAAAAGGAAAAAGTGACACGGGGCGAGATCAGGGGAATAAGCTGGTTGTGGAGAGTGAGAATGTGATGTTTGGACAGGTAATCGAACACCAGGAAGGATCTGTGAGCCGGCGCATTATCGTGATGAAGCACCCATGAGTTGGTCTTCCAAAGATCGGGTCACTTGCGTCTCACTGATTCTCGAAGACGTTTCAGGACATTGAAGTACTCTTCTTTAGTAACTATACGACCATATTGAAGGAATCTCTTGTGTACAACCCCCCCCCCCCCCTGCAATCAAAGAAAACTGTTAACAAGATCTTTCCTTTGGAGCGGTCAGCCTTGAACTTTTTTGGTAGTGGTGACGACGTGATTTCCACACTTTTGACTGTCGGTTGGATTGGGGGTCATACAGAAAGCACCAAGTCTCATCACCGGTGATCAATCGATTTAAGAGATCGGGATCTGAATCCACTGCATCGATGTTATTCCTGCAAACTTACATGCGCTCATCCATTTTTTTCTTGTGTCAGGTTTTTAGGAACAATTTGTTGGCACACGTGATGTATCCCCAGTTTCTCTGTTAAAATGGCATGGCAACTTCCAACTGAGATGTTGGTAACTTCTGCGATTGCTGCAACAGTTTTTCGACGGTCACTTTTCACAATTTCTTTGACAATGGCGATTTGTTCATCCGTTGTGGATGATGAAGGTCGTCCTGACCTCTCATCATCCTCGATACTCTGTCGCCCGTTTTCGAATTGTCGATGCCACTCATAAACTCTAGTTCAACTCATTGCACTCTCACCGTTCGCTGACTTAATCATTTGAAAAGTCTCAGCGAATGATTTTCCAAGCAGAACACAAAATTTTACACTTGAACGCTGTTCAAAATTCGACATTGTTGTCCTCGCGACTGAGAGCCTAGAATGCCTGGAATCACGAACTACGCACATACGCTGTACATGTTGTATCTGGATTTCTGGCTGGTCGGTCACATGATACCCTTTGCTTGCTCAGTGGGAAATGGTGTAATCCACTGACATTTGGCAAATATTCGAAAAGTTCCGAAACTTTTTTAACGTACTAGTATATACAGTGTGGGAAAGTATGGAAGGAGAAGAAATGGAAAATACATCATTCCCGGCAGCAGCCATTAAGCACAGGACCAAACTATAAAAAAAACTATATATCTGTTGGTCAAGGATATCCTGAAATTTCTTTCAGAACTTGTCTCAATAGTTTTTGACTCCTTGATGACTAATCGAATGATTGCTGAGATTCTATGAAACATGGGATACAAGTGGCAAAAATTGAGGACTAAAAAAAAATTTCTTCACTGTCCCAACAGGCTGTCTAATTGTCTAATTTTGTTTGTCCATTTCTTTTTGTGGTTTTGGGGTCTTCTGGCTTCAGTTAGTCTGCTGCACGTGTGTGGTAAAAATTGTTATAGAGCAGAGAAAGCACTGTAGAAATTTGCATATGATATTTATGTACACTATGTGTATTTACAATTTCCATTTGCCCCATCCAAAAATTAAGTTTTTATGCCCATGCCTCCATATGGTACTAAATCCCCACCACACATACACATACATTTAAAACTACCACTTCATATAAAATTATCTAAATGTTTACTATGTGCTTCAGTTCAAGCAACTCTCTCTCCACAAGTACTTTTATTTACCATACGAATTGTGCAGTGTTCAGAGACAAGTTTTATATCATTTTAGCAACACTAATAAAATTTCACTATAGTCAGCACTTCACTTCTGACAAAACTATAATCAGTTTTTTATTTCTCTATTACTATTAAGACAATTATGATTTAAATGCAGGTAAACATAATTACTTCCAGTTGCAGTCAATTTTGAATGTGATGAGCATTTGCTTGAGTGAAATACAGTTGAACACACGTATAATGAGTTTGCATATATCGAAGTTTTTACAGATCCCTTGAACTTCGCAATATTCCCCCTTGTTATTTTAAACGCATATTACAAACAATTTTTGGAGAAACAGCAAACATCAAAGAGTTTAGCATGGTTATCACCAAATAAAATGAGTGGCATTCACCCCTTCCTGTTTAACTGGAAATCTAGGGGTTTCAGGCTCTTTAAAATACCTTGTGGTTCAGTTTGCATGAAGTTTCAGCTGCCTTCATCTTCATGCAAACTGGCCTATCTGTAAAGGGAACAGATAGGTCCCACTTCCTATCTTTCTCTTACATACCCCCCCCCCCCCATATCTTCGGTAAATGCTGTCTTTTATTCCCTACCCTCACCACCACACACACATCTCCTGTGCAAATGCTACCACTTTAAAACACTTAATCTCTGCTCAGGGCAGCCATGAATCTGTTTGCATGGGAGAGGACACCAGGCTAATGATGTAACACTAGCAATATAATTCTAGATTGGAATTCCTTATCTCTTCAGGGATTTACCCCACTGTTTGATTGATGTTCAAATAATTACAAATTGAAGTTGCAAAAAAGTTAGGAGTATTCAACCAAATTCTTTCACATGTTTAGAAAACAAGGGTGAATTGCAGTCAAAATTCAGTGATGGTTTGTTGAGTGGTGACAGAAAAAATTTTCAAAAGGGCATTCCACAATGTGGACATAGTTTGAAGCACATTCAAGACAAGAATGAATCAATCCAATGTTGAAGAAGAAACCACTATAGAAAAGAAAATAATTTTAAACAGACTTGCTAGATGGTTTAGAAAATCTATCTTGCAGAGTTTAGTTTGCATTTAGAAACATCTCACCAGGTATTAAATCACTTACTCAAGGCTTTACCCAGATATTCATTTTGTTCTAGTTCCAGTTGAAGAAATTTTGTTTAATCTTCCTTCCCTCTGGGTTCTTCTGAATTTTTACAGATGTTTCTGGCCTCTTGATTTTAGTCAAGGCCTGTTCTCAATGTGTAGAAGGATTAACAAAAGTCTTGTTTACTTCTCTTAAAAATTGAAGTTGCAAAAAAGTTAAAAGTAAAAATTCAGAAGAACCCAGAGAGAAGGAAGATTAACAAAATTTCTTCAACGGAAACTAGAACAGTGAAACAGATCTAACAGCTGAAATTTAAAAATTTTGTCATTACTTTACCTTTTACATTAATGTTTTACTTATTGAAGATCTCATTCATATGTTTATTGCCAGCTATAGCTTTTAATTAACAATTAGTTATTTATTTTCCATTAAATGGTAAACAGTTTGCAATTCACTAACTTTAACCTGACACAATGTTATATGCCAAAAAAATTCCCTTTTCTGATCTGGGTTATAACAGAGTTTGCATATGTTGAACATTTTTAACTCTTCCTTCAACTTCATTATATATATGGATTTGACAGCATTTTAAATTTTATCATTTAGTTACATTTCTTTTTCCTATTACTCCATATGGATTCACCTACCTACTGACTTTAATAACAATAGTTCTAAAATATATCTGAATTAATTTCAATTTTGGAAATTATCTTGTAGTCAAAACAACATTGGCAACTATTCTTAAAAATAATGCCAGTACTGTACAGACATCTGAGAAATTCATATGTAAAAAAAAAAATCATTAATCAATATGATTCTTTAATACCATGCACACTTTTTAATTCATTCAGTCAGTGCTGTTTTGAAATGAATGACTTGAGTAGAGAGTGTTTTTTAGAAGTAACTGTTACAGATCACTACTTACTTCGCTTGCAAAACATACATAGTTTGTCCGATAAATAAAATACAGGTTACAATTACATGGAAATTGTTTATCTCACCACATCAGCAATACATGCAAATATCTTGGTTATTTTTATACAGATGGTTATTTTTTAACATAAGCACCACAGACATTAAGAAATTTATCTCGGTGATAAACAAGTCTAAACATTCCTTCACAGTAGCTACCCATCCAAGAATATTAAAGTACTGCAGAACTGTGGTCTGCAGTGTTGCTGTGTCCTCAAATCCTTTACCTGATAAGTTTTTCATGGTGATCAGAGGTGATAATCTCATGGGGCTCGATCAGGACTGTATGGTAGATGCAATAGGACTTCCCACTTCCACTTTGTGATCCATGCTTTTATTTGGTTTGATGTGTGAAGCCTAGTGCCATCATGCAAAAATCTTACAAGGTCTAAACGTCCTGGTATCTTTCATTTAATGGCTTCCCAACTTGTTAGTGTGTTACATACAGTCCCTGTTACTGTTGTTAAGAGGGAGAAATTCACACAGAAGAGGGCCTTCAGAATACCAGAACACCCACACTATTGTTTTCTATAGACAGCTGAACCTTCAATTTTTTGGAGGTTGGAGACTGTGGATGCTTCCAAGTCACTGAGTTCTGTTCAAGCTCAGAGGTGTAATACAGCACCCATGTTTCATCCCGTCATAATGCTTTCACTAAACAAGTTTCCTTCATCATGGTAACAGGTCAGATTTGTGAGTGAAGCAGCCATTCTGTTGATTCTGTGTCTGTCTGTCAGCATTTTTGGAACCCACCTGCAAGAAACGTCCCAAAACCCTAATTCTGTGATCTCGTGAACAGTATTCTTAGTAATATCTGTCTGTTCAGCAATTTCATGAACTTTCATTCTCTAATCTTTCCTAATCAAACCTTAAACAAGAATACAATTGACTTCCAAGTGTAAAATCCTTGATCTGCATCTGTGTTGCTTAGGATCATCATTCAATTCCACTTGATCAGTTTGGAATTTCCTGCACAGCACTGAAAATGTGCTGCTATACTTACTGGTGAAAACTGAGTTACATATGATCACATACAAAAAATGCTTTCTGACTTGTGAAAATTGGCACTGAACTAAATAGTCAGTGGCTTACAAATTTGAGAAAACAATTATATGGAATGTTTTTAAACTAAATTTTCGTGTGTTGGAGAAGTGTTGCATATTGTTAATAGGTGGCGCTCTACTTACATCAAGTACTGGAAACGTGGCACTTTCTTACCTTTTTTTTTTTTTAATATTAAAATTTGTTATGCAGAGAATGAAAACTGAATGGTCATAGACTTTTGTTTAGGATGCAAATAATTATTTAAATCATTTACATTACAGTTTATTGTCTGTTCTACCAACAAACTTATGCAAATCAAAAATCAGATGCTGGTAATCTAAGATGCTGATAGCAGCTTATTTAGAAATCATCATCTGATAACATAAAGACCACGAAATTCTCTCACAAACCTGAGATCCCCACAAGAAGGAGATCCCATAACAGCACTATTTTCAGTGTCATCTATGATCAGAAGGATGCAATGGGTATGTCTTTATCTCCACCTTAAAAGTTTCTGTCTATAAACATTCACTAACCTGCGATGAATATTGCTTTGAGTGACACCTTCCACTTGCAAAAATCTGATGGCTGTGTGTACTTCTAACTTGGAATTTACTTTTCAATAACCCCATCCATTTCACTTTTTTTCCAACCACAGACTGTTTATCAGAGAACAGCAATTAATGTGGGAATACTACTCCTCATCCATACAATGTACTCAAGAAACCTGCACGCAAATATTGTGCATCAATGTCACGTGTACCTTTAATATTGGGCTGTTCTTGTAATTGCAAAAACTGAAAACCATATTTTCTAAGTTCTCTAGATCACTTAAGATCCCTCAGCAGGAGCTACCACAAAAGTTTAAATAGATAAAACACTAAGGCAAAAAAAGGGACCGTCTTCACACTGTATCAGCAAAAATTTAACAGTGATGTTTCTACATCGATTGTCAGGAACAGGGGAATTACAAATTTGGGTTTGGAGGTGTTGAAAAATTTGAAGGGGAGGTGTTTGAATAAAAGCAAATTTTTTGAAGGCAAAAGTTTTTTTATTGTGAAATATTTAGGCTTTAATTCTAGGAAGAAAAATGGAAAAACCTTCAAAAAATTTATAACTTGAATTTTTTATAGTTAAGAATGGTTAAAACTGGGAGTCTTTTTTCCCAAAGCTACACAGTTATTTATTCTTGTGCTGATTTTATTTGTTTTCTCTCGTGTATAAATAACAACTGAGCATTAACATGGGTTGCTGAAACAGTAGATATTGATATTTTCATAAATCTTGTACAAGCTCAAACGATTCAGTAGTACATATGCAAAATTTGTAGCAGACTAAAATTAAGAGCTACATGCATATGTTTCATGGAGGGAGGGGGTTGCAATGACTGATTTTAAGCATTTGCTTTAAGCAAGAAAAACTAAAAAAGACATTAGACATCAGCATAGACTTAAAAAAAAAAAAAAAGAACATTTATTGTAAAAGATACTTCACAGTAAAGCTAACGAATTCATGTAAATGCTATAACTGATACTGACAACTGTGCTATATGATAACAAAAAAGTAATACTATTTATAAGTTTAAAAATGTCCATACATATGTCTGTGTTACCTGCTTTCAAAGGGAAGAGGTGTTGATATTTTTATGGGCAGTATCTGAGGAAATTTTAGGGTGTAGGAGGGGTATTGAGGTGTTCGTATAAATCCTTGGTTGAAACCCTTAAAATTTCATGGCTTCTGCATGTTTTGTGGGGATGATAATTATGACACTGGTTTCAACCACTTTTAGTTCTGGGCTGTGTGTGATACATCAGAAACTCAAATGCTCACTGATTCCACACCTTACACATAGTTGTGTGCCTACAATTTCTTCTTATTTTCTTGATTTGTCCTTCCAGTATCACCTTAGAAAAAAACCAAAATCCCTGATTGTGACCATAAAGATGAAAGCTCTGTTGACATTCTGCAGAAATGCTTCCAATTTATCAGCCAAAAAAGTTTCTGCTCCACCAAATGCATCTAAGACATTTCTCCATACAATATTTCGCATGTATCAAATTTCTTACTTTTCTTTAAGCAAACATAAATGCGAGGAAAACACACAACTGAACCTCCAACGCTCAAATTTACCTGGGAAGGGAAATTCGCCTTTTCACTAATTTCAGTTACATCAGCAACAAAACATGTACTCTGCGCGGCAGGTGCATTCAAGTGTGTTTCAATACGATGGACGGATCATTTCACAGCAGTCAAGGTGGAGGGATTCGCCTGTACTGTTCATTACGAGATTAGGTGCTGTAGGTCTACAAAATTCGATGCACCAAGAACATACAAGATAAATAAAACGACCTGACAAAAATAAGCGTACCAACATTAACTGTGCTAATTATCTATTCACTCATCAATTCATAAATACAGTGTTATAAAATTTTGAAATCTTGCAGTTAAACTCACGTCACCCCAACACGAAGTAAACATAAACAAATACGTGTAACTACACATCACGCAATGAATCTGAAGTTACTTTCTTAATAATTACCTAGAGTGACTGATGGATCTTCACATTTGAATATTCCATTCGGATTAACACCCCATTAACTCAGTGAAACT
This sequence comes from Macrothele yani, assembly GCA_039090855.1. Taxonomy (NCBI): domain Eukaryota; kingdom Metazoa; phylum Arthropoda; class Arachnida; order Araneae; family Macrothelidae; genus Macrothele; species Macrothele yani. The sequence goes on along the minus strand of CM077028.1, from coordinate 67,397,467 downwards.
AAACTTTAAGTAAGTTGGCAGAATTTCATAAGACCAGCTTTTAATTCCAGATCAGGTGTATCTCTAGAATCGTTGCCATTCCCACATTTCTGATAAACATAAACATTACTTCTTAAGCAGACGAGAAGCAGAAAATAGACTTCAGATCACAGGATAATGTTATAAATATCATTTTAAATAAATATTTATTCGATGTTCCGGTAAATTTCCCCTCTTTCGTCCTTAAACTTTATCGTCCCTAAACCCTAACATTTTTTATACCATTTCCATTTTTTTTTTTTTTTTAGTGTTTAAGCTTACTTAAGATGACCAGATATCGGGACACCGATTTGAGGACAAAAGGGCGTGACGTCCCCAAATCGGTAGTTCATTTGGGGACACATACGTACTCAAAGTAAATATGCAAATCTTTTTGTCACAAAACTGCATTACTTCAATAAGTGTGATATTACACATTAAAATCTGTGTCTTAAAAGGATATATCTTGTAGAATGTTGGTAATTTGTATTGACAAAGCAGAACTATGATGGCGAGAACATATTAGCAAAAGTGAAATGCTTTACCTTAGGTACATGCGCTGAACTGCACACCATAGCAATTGCATGATTGCATGGCGAATATTTCATTTTGCCAAAGTGTTTGGAGAAACTCAGAACAAGTACAGTCGAAATTTGACAGCGCCAGTGGTGCATTGACCTAGTGCTGGCTACTGTCCATTCGTAAAAGATGGTACGGATTCAAGTCGCGAATGAGGCACTGGTGGTGTGTTTGTCTTGAAGTACTTGGTAATCTCCCTTCCCTGGAACAAATGTCTCCAAATTACGGACAGATGACTGCTTATAGTCCGTAGAGTTGCTCGTAGTGATCGTTAAACCCAGAAATAAAAAAAAGTCAAAATTTGTTTTCACAAGAAGCATGTTGGAAAATTAGTACAGTGGAAACTACTTTTAAGAACATTTTTCATTGAAAATCTAAAGGGTTAATGAGGAAGTGGAAATTTGAGGACATTTGGGGACAAACATTAAAATTTGAGGGCAATTTGCGTCCCCAAAGGCTTCAGACGTTTTTGGGGACAGTAAAGTGAATTCGAGGACTGTCCTCAAGAATTGGGGACGTCTGGTCAGCTTAAGCTTACTACGTGTCCAACGGTGTTTCATGCAAGGAGGTTAGAACCTTGGGTAAGAATAATATTTCTGTAGGTGCCCTGGTCTCCTAACCGTGAAGCCCCAAGGTGTGGGAATTTTCTGAAGTTAGGAATAAGGCGAGAAAGTAAAACGTCACAAAGTTGAAGCTTTCTTAGCAGACGACGCTGACTGCGTGACGGCCATCTGTGGTTTGGGGCCATTGGGTTACGTTCGTCAGCCTCGGCTGCTGAAAAGTGGCGTCACGCCAGAAGCACAGGAGGTTAGAAATAAGGAGGTTAGAAGTAAGAGAGCTGTTGCCAGCTCCTCTTACTTCTAACCTCCTTGGAGCCAACGGAGAGTGCCTTCTCCCCTTATTCCTACCTCCATGATTGAGCCAACGGGGAGTGCTTTCTCTCCTTATTCCTACTTCCATGGGGAATTCGCCGTTGTTTACATAGTACGTATGAAATTTCAACTGTTTGTATTTTGGCATTGCGTGGTTTTTGGTTGCAGAAACAGTGTTAATATCAAACCGGAATGAATTATACTTCTTGCACGAGTAAAGTTTACAATTTTAATGTTATGTTTTGTTTAGAATTCGCACTAATGTTCGTGAATTTCAATTTAAAATAAAAATGCGAAAGAACCTCAAAATCATTAGAATTTTATAAATTCAGCATTTTCTCATACATTGGCAAGAAGTTACCATGCGAAATTGAAAACATTTGCGGCGAAAGAAGGCAGTTCGGCTAACACAAAATGCGTTGCAATAGCCTTGAGCCGCCCTGGTGGCGCAGTGGTCTAAGGCGCTGGCCTCTGATCATTCGTCCGTAAGGGGTCCGGGTTCGAATCCCGGTCAGGCATGGATGTTGTGTTTGTCTTACGGCCCTGGTTCTCTCCCTTCCCTGGAACCAGTGACCCTAAATTAGGGACGAGCGACTGCTTATAGCCCATTGAGTTGCTCACGGTGGTCGTTAAACTTCCAATCAAAAAAAAAATAGCCTTGAAAATCATCAACCTTATCACACTTTTTTTTTTTTTGATTGGAGGTTTAACGACCACCGTGAGCAACTCAATGGGCTATAAGCAGTCGCCCGTCCCTAATTTAGGGTCACTGGTTCCAGGGAAGGGAAAGAGCTAGCGCCGTAAGACAAACACAACATCCATGCCTCACCGGGATTCGAACCCGGCCCCTTTCGGACGAATGATCAGAGGCCATCGCTTAGACCACTGCGCCACCGGGGCGTCTCACACTTTGACGGCCGTCGCTCGCGGTTATAGGTTTCTCGTAAAGTGGTACTGCTTCATTAACAAGGGCGTCTCCAGATATCTTATTCGCCGCCCCGGTGGCGCCGTGGTCTAAGGCGCTGGCCTCTGATCATTCGTCCGTAAGGGGTCCGGGTCCAAATCCCGGTCAGGCATGGATGTTGTGTTTGTCTTACGGCACTGGCTGTCTCCCTTCCCTGGAACCAGTGACCCTAAATTAGGGACGGGCGACTGCTTATAGCCCATTGAGTTGCTCACGGTGGTCGTTAAACCTTCAATAAAAGAAAAAAAAAAAAGATATCTTATTCTAACCTCCTTGGTTTCATGAGCACTAATTAAAGAAATTAAATGAACAATGTAAACGATCCTTGTTGTCTATAATCAGTGCAACTCAGATGTACTCTGTGGTAAAACCTTTTGTCACTCACAAAACGTTATCTGCAGCAACAATGCAGCTTTGATGATATTTAGAATTGGGATGAAATTGTTCAGGAAGTTTCAGTTTTATACAAGTTCAATTTCTTCGGAAAAGATAGTTCCTCTGCTGTAATATTTTTTGAAGTTCACTCAGGAATGTTTAGGCCAGTTAAATATGGTTGTTATGCACTGTACTGTTTGTGAAAATTGCAACACTATGAAGGATCACTGGTATTAGCTTGAAATTTACAGGATATGTACAACAGGTAAATGTCAGTACAAATACGCATGCAGTTTTGGACTAGTGCCCTCTGAACTGTCCGGTCTTAGGCAAAAGAGCTGGCTGAAACGAAATATTGCAATAAGTGAAAAACCGCTATTGCGTCGAAGGGTGTTTCTGGTGTTTCACTATGCCCCGTCGCCGAAGAAAGTCGCATTATGAACACCTGACGTACTTTGAGCAAGAAACGTTTGTTGGGATGAGACCTAAATTTTCCTACCAAGAAATTGACACACGTACGGGACGAAACGCCAGTACAGTTATGTGAACGTGGCGCCAGTGGACATATGAGGCCCGGACACACAGAAATCCAGGAAATGGATGGCAAAATTGCACGGCTGCTCAGGATGACAGACACCCCTATCGCATCGCAGTGACCAATCGCACAGCGACACATACAGTGTCAGCGCAGCAGTAGAGCACTGTCTCAGGTCAGGCTTTGTCCTCCAGCACAGTTCCATAGTCGTCTGCTTAACAGAGAACTGGTAGCTAGCAGCGCATTTCTTTGACTCTCAACTATACAGATGCTTCAAGCTGCAATGGGATCTCGGACGTAATGGCATGCTGCGATTGGCAACAGGTCGTGTTTTCTGACGAGTCACAATTCAACTTGATGCACCATGATGGTTGCATATGTGTTCAAAGACATCGTGGTGTACGGCGTGCATTTGTAGCGTCATACCGGCCCAACGCCAAGAATATCATGGTTTAGGACGCCATTGGGTGCGATATCGCCTAATACGGATTGAGGGAACCCTCAATAGCCAGCGATACATTAGGGATGTTTTAGAGGCAGATGTGATACCCTTCCTTGAGAATTATCTTGGAGCTATATCCCAGCAGGACAATGTTCGGTCGCATGGGCCCCAGAATTTTAGACCTCTTTCATGCACGACAGATACGGCTTCTTCTCTGACCTTCACGTTCGCCAGATAAGTCTCCGATTGAACTCGGACTTCAGAATAAGTTCTCTGCCGCGGCGTTCTGGTTGAACCTAAGTAGAAACTGCCTCCAGCCATCTGTAGTGTTCAAATAAAAGAGAATGAGTCATGTTGTCCTCTTCTCTTCCTTATGTGACCAATGAATGGAAACAAATGAGATAGAATAGCGGCGATTTTGAATTATGCGTTGATAGTTAGTTAATTACGTAAGAAAGGTGTAAAATGGAACGTAACAGGTACAAAGTTATATGTCTGGAATGTACAAAGCAATTCGAACCGGATTACAAGAAAAAGCATGAACTTTGCCACGATAAGCAACCAGTGAAAGTCAAATGTGTTGGATCTCCTGCAAACCTTTCGAAGCAGCTGCAAGAAGGTAAAACAGCACGAAGAGAGCATTTTAAAAACATTGTCCGTTGATATACCGTCCGAAATAGGAGTGACTGCAATTTTCAGTCAAACCAACACGGTAGTTTCTGACTGACATGAAATCAAATATGATAAATAAGAATGTAGCGGAAGATGCTGGCATCAAGAGCAAAGAACGTGAAAATGAGTCACCCTTTTCGAGCTTTACTATTGACTGGACAAACTGTACAGGTCCGTTCTAAATTTTTCAAAATTATTGCGATGACTATAAGGAAACAACTGCGAAATGTCAAGACAGGGAAATATTTAACCCTGATTTATTTTTAGTTGAAATTTTGGAGGTTACAGGAATTATTCATAAGCAGTGTGGCAAAATATTAACTTCTTGTAAAGATGCACTATCAGATCGATCAAAAAATGCAGCAACAGTTGATAGTTTAAACAACTAAAGCAAAGTCGAACATGATCCTGGTATGAGAAAAATGAAAACAGATACTGAGGGAAAATATTTAATTTTATTGGACCTCGTCAATCTAACATAACTGTTTTCCCTTCAAACCCTTCTATTCCTGCTGCCAAGATGAGACGTATTTTTCCTTCATGGAGAAACAATATCCCCATTTAGAATATAGCATTGTTAAAGATGCTGCTTTTTGCTCTGTTTGTTTTCTTTTCACTGAAAGTCTAGATAGGGAGAAATCAGATTCTACTTGGAATGAAACGGGTATTTTTTTTTTTTTTTTGATTGGAGGTTTAACGACCACCGTGAGCAACTCAATGGGCTATAAGCAGTCGCCCGTCCCTAATTTAGGGTCACTGGTTCCAGGGAAGGGAGAGAGCCAGTGCCGTAAGACAAACACAACATCCATGCCTCACCGGGATTCGAACCCGGGCCCCGTTCGGACGAATGATCAGAGGCCATCGCTTAGACCACTGCGCCACCGGGGCGGCTGAAACGGGTATAAGGCAATGGAACAAGATGATGTGTTTAGGAAAAGATAAATTGGGAAAATTATTCCAACAGTTCTCTTCAAAGCTCACAAAGCTGCGCTAGTTGATTTTTGTTGTTATTCGCAAAAAGATAAACATGTCGATATTCTTAATAAAATGAATTTATGATAATCAAATATTCTAAAATTCAAAATTGACGGCATGCCTATATGAAAACAAGTCGATCTAATTTAATTGGAAGAATTCGGTAATTTTCATCTATACCGCCCAATAAAAACACGCTAGCTCAAGGAGGTTAGAATAACACTTCTGGAGATACTTTGAGTCTCTTAACCGTGAAGCCGCAAACTGTGGACGGGCGACTGCTTATAGCCACAGATATCATATAAAGGACTAGATTGGACATCCGGCCAGTGAGACGTGTCAGCGTAGGAGCCATGTCGAGCGGGTCAACGCTGCTTCCCGTAGCTCAACGAAATGCGTGTTTCGTATAGCGATTCGCTGGCTCAGGTTAGATGATAGGTATCTAGTACACATTTCGGGGAGAAAATACGAATAATTATATTGAGAAAAATCGATATTTATTAGTACTGTACAAGTGATAGCTTTAAGGCGATTGCAAAGTATTGCGGAAATCAGATATTAGACCACAACTTAAAATACCCCGGAAACGGCGTTTCGATGCCTACGATTAAAAAAAAAAGTCACTGATTCATGGGAAGTCTTGCAGTTCATTTTTTTAAAATAAACAATGAATTTGATACTAAGCAACTTATTTTCGAGGGGAGAGATTGGTTCAATAATTCACGGAAAACAATTTCCGACGTTCATCGATATAAGAGTCCACAATTTCTTAAAAACAGATTTTCAGTCCAAAAATTCATGATGTCAGTTTTAATATGCAAGCATATCTGACAAATTTTATCATTACGAAGGATCAAAAGTGTGGTGGTATTATTCATATTCCTGATTCTTAATAGACAGAGAATTCGTCCAACAATTTCTGCATTTGTTTTCTAACATATGTTAAAAAATAAGGAGTTCTAAAAAGATCTGCTCATTAGTGAAAATTGGGATCACACAAGGTGTGGTTATTCAACTCATAAAGGTGATTACTTTTAGTTAATGAGAAGGAGCGTTGCTAACACAGCAGCCCATATGTTAATTTACACTTAGCCTACTTTTTATGGTGACAAAATATATATTGCGGAGACAATTTGTTTCTGGAGTATATCCATGTACAGCCACAAGTTATCTAAAAATTATAAATAAAACATTCTGATGCTGCACATTCAATACCTAGTAACATACAAATCTGTATCTCAGGGGCAATTTCTGTTTGGAAGTATGTGCATATTTACATATCTAAAAATTAAAAATAAAGCATTCTGATGCTGCATATTTGGTAATATCTACTAACACACAAATCTAGATCTCGGAGGCAATATCTGTTTCTGGATTATATAAGCATATTTACACTAGTTACCTAAAAACTAAAATTAATAGATGCTGCATATCAGGAGAGATAGGAAGAGGAACTCGTGGATCAGAAAAATGACAGGAGTGGAAGACATCATGGTCAGAGTAAAATCCCTGAAATGGCAATGGGTTGGACATATTGTCAGAAGAACAGACCATTGAACCCAGCCAAAATTTTAGACTGGATTCCAAAGGATAGGAAAAGACCCAGAAGAAGACCAAATGGGAGATGGGTGGATGAAATTCGAAAGTATGCGGGAGTAACATGGAGGCGACTGACACAAGACAGACGGTTGTGGAAGAAACTTGGGGAGACTTACCTCCAGCAGTGGATTGATAATGGTTGAAAATGATGATGATTTGGTAAAATCTAGTACACACAAATGTAGATCTCGGAGGCAATTTCTGTTTCTGGATTATATATGCATATTTACACAAGTTATCTAAAAATTAAATTAATATATTCTGATGCTGCATATTTGGTAATATCTAGTAACACACAAATCTATATCTCAGGAGCAATTTCTGTTTCAGAAGTATATACATATTTACACACAAGTCATCTAAAAAGTAAACATTCTGATGCTGCACGTTTGAGTTAGCAACACACAAATCTATACTTCAGAATCAATTTCTGTTTCCGAAGTATATGCATATTTACACATGCAAGTCATTTAAAAATTAAAAAAAAAAAAACATTCTGATGTTGCACATTCAATAATATCTAGTAACACACAAATCTATATCTCAGAAGCAATTTCTGTTTTGGCAGTACATGCATATTTGCACACACAAGTCATTTCAAAACTAAAAATAAAATATTCTGATGCTGCGCATTTGATAATATCCAAGGAGGTTAGAATAATACTTCTGGAGATTCTCCGAGTCTCTTAACCGTGAAGCGGCAAGGTGTGGGAATTTTATGTTGGCTATATGATACCCATGTAATTTCAATTGTGTGTATTTTGGAATTGCCTGGTTTTGGGTTGCAGAAATCATGTTAATATCAAACCAGAATGAATTATACTTCGTACACAAGTGAAGATTTCAATTTTAGTGTTATGTTTTGTTCAGCATTCACAGTAATGTTCGTGTATTTCAGTCTAAAATAAAAATGGGAAAGTGCCTCAAAATAATTAAGAGTTTTTAAATTCAGCATTTTCTCACACGATGCAAAATTGGAAACATTTGCGATGAAAGAAGGCGATTCGGCCAACATAAAATACACTGCAATAGCCTTGGAAACCATCAGCTTTCCTACACTTCAACAGCCGTTGCTCGCTGGTATAGGCTTCACGCAAAGCGGTAGTGGTCCATTAACAAGGGCATCTCCAGATATTTTATTCTAACTTCCTTGATAATATCTAGTGACAAGTCTATATCACAAGGGCAATTTCTGTTTCAGAAGTATATGCATATTTACACAAGTTATCTAAAAACTTAAGACTTAAAATAAATTTTTAAGGCAAAACTTTTGCATAATGAATGAAAAAAAAAATGACTAAAATTGTTTTGGTGATCAATAATAAAATATATAACACTGCATTTTATTAAATTAAATTAGAAAATGCCCCAAACCTCACAAATTTTAATCGTTGGATAAGGAACAATATAATCATAAGGTTCCTTAAATAAGCTTTGTATGTTTCATTTGACATATCATTAAATGAATATTTCAAGAAATAGTACCTGGTCTGACATAGTTTAAAATAAAATGTACAAAAGTTAATAACAGTTAGATACATAATGCAAATACAGTGAAACCTGGGTTGTATGTTTTTCTAGGTGGTCTTAAAAAACATAAATGAAATTCCAAGAGGTTAATAAATAGTATTGTTAAATTTACGCTTTAAAGAATCAGATGTTCCTTAATAATGATCTATTTAAAGTCAAATTGGTAGTCAGGAAACAAAAAAATGAGTGTTACAAATTATAATATATTTTATCACATTGCAGAAAATCATAAAAGTCTGAAAAACAAGCTTTTCTTTCGATGATTCTCTCGTTCTATAAAAATCATGATTCTACAGATCAAGTAAAATCCTCACAACTAAAAATCTGAGACCAGTGCTTCAGTATGGAACTCATTAATTAACAGCTTTCTTCTTCTGTGGATCCTAAGTGCATCCCTTTTAAAACCAGAATGTTGAAAATTGAAGACACATTCAAGATTCTATTCTATTATGCCACAGAATAGTGGAGCCACAAGGTTTCGTCTCTGGGATTTAACATTTTTTTAAATCCAGCATATGTGCGTGTGTCATGAAACCTATTTTTCATCAAAACCGAATGTTTCGATATGTTGAATGTAAACAACATACTCTTCTCTGATACGACATTGTTTAACTTTGGCTGCACCAACTCGTCAGCACTGTCTCAATTCTCTCAAAGTTGTAACACATTGAGTTACATATAAAAGAAACAAAGGACCAAGAAACAAAGAATTTGAATTTCAGTTGATAATCTGAAATTCAAATTTTAACTTATAAACACAAAACGTGTATAAATGAATTATGTATAACAGAGTTAAAAGTGATAGAAACTATAGTGAAATATCGGGACTAATGCAGAATGGCATGTAAAAGAGATAAACATATAACTGAGGTTCCACTGTACTTTCAATTACTGGTCAGATTGTGGCAATCAAGTAAAATTCAAACCCCAATCATAACATTACGAGCCCCAGTATACAAATGTGAGCAGGCCTTCACCCCTCTATTGGGATGACAATAGCTTCTATTGTGAAAAACATGTTGTGTGCAATAAAAGAAAAAGTACTGTAGCAAAGTCATTTAACTGGGAAAAATTATGTAATTATAGTTCCGCTACACTGTAATAACACTAAGACATTTTTGCACATTTATCATCACAGATCAAAAACTATTCCCATGAAAGAAAATGGGAACCTCTACAATAAATGCCAATCACCCTTGCTCCCTCTTCACCTGCATAAAGCAATCTTAAATTAGCTTGATTTTAAAAGACGGAAAATTTTCAACTGCACTCAAGCTGCAAAATTTAGAGGGAATATTGATTCTGGTTAAAAACAAATATCTGTTGACCAGTTCCTTGCCAAACTTTTTGGGTATCACTGAAGAAATTCCTACAGTAAAAACATCCACAGAAAAATGCCAAACCTCAAAAATATGCCAAAAACCCCAATATTCCTACATAAAAAAAAAATGTTGCTTAACTTAAATTATCCCCTGGTTTACCATGTGCATCAATTTGGGGTATGTAAATTAATGCCCATAGTATTAATTACATTAGTTTTTTGATGTCAAAAACAATTTTTGACCTGACAAGGGTATAAAACTGGTTTAAATCATCAAAAACTACTAGACCGAAAAATAAAGCCTTACCTACTGTTTTTAAACAAATTATTAGCATTAAATACATTTATTAAAAGTTCGAACTCGCCTTGTAGGTATTTATTTTTTTCCTTTTGCAAATTTCTTAACACCGAGGAATAAAAGTGTTATTTTTGTTAACATTTTCATTTTTTTTTCATATGCACAAAATAATTACTTTAACATAACACTCTGCAGAGTTATTACTAATTACAAGTCTGGCTGATTTTTTTCCTTGTAGCATATATCACATCACTAATTTTGCACATTTATTAACACCTAAATGAATTTGTAGGTTAGAGTGCATAATGCCAAAGTTAGAAAATATTCTCTCTATTGAGGCAGGACAACAGCAAAATCATTCTATTTTAACAAGTTCGGAAACAAGACCAGTCTTACAATTTTCACATTTGGAAATTCCTTTCCACCAGATCACAGGATTGGTCATCTTTTCACTTCTTTTAAAATAGGATGGAGGGACTGGTGTTTTCTCAACTTCGTAAGAAATTATTGGAGGAAAGCACCCACTAACTCTTTCCTCCACCCATATGCGGACTGATCATTTTTGTGTGTTGATTAATCCTTCGTCCATATGTTTAGCATGCAAAATGTAAGTCAAATAATAAAATGGGTTCAGAATTTGCTCTATTCATTTTTTCACCTTTTCAATATGTGATATAAGGGAACTTTTAAGAGACTAAGCCAAACATAGCATGCACCAACAGTTGTGGATGTATCTATCTAGAATATGTTGCATAATATAAAGTTACACTACTTAAAGAACCTTACTACAGGCACTATATTATTCACCTGTTAATAATTCAATGTTACACATGTTCATGCTATGTATCTTAAAAGGCTATTTTTAAATTAAAATGGGATATTTGAGGTTTTTGACACCAGAGTTTTTGATGACTGTTTAAATCATGGTTAAAACCATCAAAAACTAGCCAACCCTGGTTTTTGTTATTTTCTTCACAATTACTTTATTTGTTAATATAACGAAATAAGAAAAGGGAAGAATTTTGAGAAAAGCATAAGTTCTGGCAAGAGATTAAAAACTTGTAGGGAAATCTTAAATTCCTGTGTGTTTAAAAGTTAGCAAATATGTGCAATTACAGCACATAAGAATAACTGAAAATTTGAAAATCCTTATTACTGATTTTTAAAAATTATAGTACGAGTGAGTGATTGACGTACGCGTGATTTGTGTAGAGTCAAGTTAAATGACTTTGCTATAAAATTGCATCTTACTTTCAAAAAATTCTGAATGATAATTTTTAAAAATCTGTATTTGTCACAATTCACTGTAGGAAACATAACAAATAAAGCCTCTGATGCAACAGGAACGGAATCACTATCAACAGTTCCAGCTCCATAATCCACTACACCATGTTGTTATACTTTATACTTATGTTGTTATACTTACCAACTGGACATTAGCATCCACAGCTACCAGCAAAATATTTCACCAATGAATATTTCCCATAGTGAGCAGATAGGTTTTATCACAGCAGCACAACTCACCAAAAAAGTGAGCTGCTTGGAGCATTGAGCACAATGGTGATGCTTTTCACTTGGGTGAAGAAGCATATACATGAAAGATGACCTTTCTGAGCAAATTGTTTTGAGCATCCATCACATTCCTGAAGTTTTTCACTTGTGTGAAGAAGCATATGTATTGAAAGACCACTTTTATGAGCAAATTGTTTTGAGCATTCATCGTGATGGAAAGATGTTTTACTTGTGTGAAGTGGCATATATCTTGCATTTAATAAAATAACTGTCAATATTTTGTTCGAACTATTGCAATATTCATTACAAACTGTAATTAATATTAACTAGACTTTAACGCTATTACAAATTAACAGGTGGTATATTCCACTCAGATGAATCTTACACACTACCATTGGGTCAACTTAATACTTAACAGAAATCTTTAAATTCGTAAAACTGACTACAAACACTCACCTGTGAAATGAAATCCCACTTTCTTTGTTATTTTGATTGTCTCGGGCACTGCAATTTATTGCAGAACATGCTTTCACCATATTCGATATCTCGTAACACACATAGAGATCACAGAACACTCTCTCAAACTGACCCGCTCAATGTGGCTCGTTGATGCCACGTCGTAAGAGTGTTACACAAATAGCGGGCAGCCAATCTAGTTCCTTATATGATATCTGTGCTTATAGCCCATTGAGTTGCTCACGGTGGTCGTTAAACCTCCAATCAAAAAAAAAAAAAAAAAAAAAAAAAATAGGCATCATGTAAACAATGGAAGTAACCGGTCGGAACTTACCGACAGATGCTTCGGAGGAAGATGTGGACAGCCAGAGTCGCCCACTGACGGTAGCGAGCCCGGTTAAAACCCGCGAGCGGCCGTTACGTTAAATGAACGGAGGCCCCCTTCCTAGAGTATGCCTGTTGAGACTCCCCTTCCCAGATGCAGCCGGAGAGATAACAAGTGCCATTGATGACGTCTTGGACGAATGGGGCAAGGTAGAGTCATTTTAATTTCCCTGACAATGCCCTTATTTTAGTTAAAATGTTTAAATTTATAGTGAAGTCATGTCTAAGTGAAAATTGGCACAATTTCTCCGAGCAATAAGTTAAATTATCTAAAGTGTTTCTTAAAGAGTAAACCAGTCTCTAAGGATTAATTTTACAAGTATCAAAGTTTGCATTTGAAATCAAATATTTAGGAGTAAATTTAATGCATATAGGTTCTTCACCACGTTACCAACTTATTTTCAGTGAATAAACTATGTTATTGTTATTTCTTTATCTCTGTTTCCTTCAGAACAAATTGGCATAGTGTGTGTTATTTTGAGAGAAATTAATTTTGATAGGGGGATAACACTAATAGGTGTGGTGGGACAGAAATTTAGAGTTAGGAACGAGAGGGACATTTTCCTTTTTGCCTTTACTCCCCACTTATTTAACCTATTGTAAATTTCGGTCTTAAAATTTTTTTTTCCCCAAAATTTATTCTCAAAAATATTGCGGCATATGAGTGCGCGCGCATTTTTGTGCAGGTGCTCATATGAAAACACAACGCATCTTCCGGCTGAAAATTTGTGTCGCCCTCTCCGGAAGGAAACACAACTCTTCGGCTCACTAGAACAATAATTAAAATATTTCTGGTGTCCCTCCCAACCACAATCGGTCTGGGGGTACGACATTTAGAGGCCATCGCTTAGACCACTGCGCCACCGGGCCGCGTATTTCACAAGTGAATGTACGGAATTGCGATTAAGGCAATTTCCGACACACGATTGGTTCAAAGCTACTTTGGAGATTGCCAGTAGGCGGGGCATATGAGCAGAGTCATGTGACAGAGACATGCAGGCTTTGCTGCACTCGACGATAAGGCACAAGTCATTTTAAAGTTCGGGTATTTTCTTAGCAAAATGGTGACCTTCAGTTGTTTTACCCGTACAGTCGGAATGCGACAGGAGTTAAATAGAGTGTGTACTTTATTGGTAGGGAAACTTTTGAGTTTTTATATCAACATGGCTTCATGGACTTGTGACTTATCTTCCGAAATACCTTTACTCTATATAGTTCTCACTGAGCCTAAAAGATGTCAGCACGTCAGCGCTTATTCCGATGTGTTTTGTATGCAGAACTCATATGAGTTGTTTAACGTATTTTTTTTAATTTTCGGGGAGAAGAGGCGGAAGGGGGGGGGTGAAATTGGGGAATTGAAGGCACTTTGATGAAGTTTAATGGGACAAAAATATGAGGAACTTCCTAAAAATTAGAAAAATATATATATTACAGATCACTTACTATTTTTTTTTTTTTTTTTTGATTGGAGGTTTAACGACCACCGTGAGCAACTCAATGGGCCATAAGCAGTCGCCCGTCCCTAATTTAGGGTCACTGGTTCCCGGAAAGGGAGAGAGCCAGTGCCGTAAGACAAACACAACATCCATGCCTGACCGGGATTCGAACCCGGACCCCTTACGGACAAATGATCAGAGGCCAGCGCCTTAGACCATGTAAACATATTTCAAAGATTTATCCCAGTTTCTCTGAGAGTAAAATCTTTGAAACCTTAAGAGAACCACTGGAAGAGTGCATCAGTATGTTAACATGAAAAATTTGGTAGTTTTCCTAATATTAATGCTCCAACAGTTTCTTCTAATATTGTGGTCTAACATAACCACTGGAAGTGTGTACCATTTTGTTCACATGAAAAATTTGATAGTTTTCCTAACATAAATGCTCCAACAGTCTCTTCTAACATTGAGTTAGCCGCCTAGGTGGCACAGTGGTCTAAGGCGCTGGCCTCTGATCATTCGTCCGTATGGGGTCCGGGTTCGAATCCCGGTCAGGCATGGATGCTGTGTTTGTCTTACGGCACTGGCTCTCTCCCTTCCCTGGAACCAGTGACCCTAAATTAGGGACGGGCGACTGCTTATAGCCCATTGAGTTGCTCACAGTGGTCGTCAAACCTCCAATAAAAAAACAAAACAAACAAACATTGAGTTAAATTATGTTTGTTTCTCTGTGAGTAAATTTACCTTAATAATAGAAAAGCCTGTTGGAGTATTTTAACACATTTCATGTAAACATACTTCAAAGATTTATGCTAGTTTCTCTGTGAGTAAAAATCTTTGAAACCATAAGATAACCACTGGTCTTTAAAGCCATTGATCCTTATTACTGGAAGAGTGTACCAGTCAATATGTTCACATCAAATGTGTTAGTGAGTTGTCTAAGGTGGGGAGAAAAATTTGCAACCGTTTTCTCCAACTCATTTATTAACAACACTTAGTATTATATGAAAGATGCTACAGATAATTCAAACTTTACACACCACACACACAAGATCTCCTTTTTTCAAGAAGATATCCCATGATTTCCTTGGCCTACCAATAGTGTATTCCAATAATAAAGGTATTTTGATTTCACAAGACACTTTAAATTTAAAAGAAAAAAAGAAATAGGTTAACTAATTTTCACTTATACTTTTCTTTCCTGTTAACAGAGTACTCCAATAATGAAGCTATTTTGATGATCTCACAAGACACCCCAAGTAGCACACTGACATTGGCCAACGGTTGGCCCAATGATATTTTTACGTCGACAGCGTTGGGCGAAGGTTGCGTTGTTTATCGAAGATTGGCCAGCGGTTTTTCCAACCAAACATGACCAATCATTTATCAACAAATGACTACTTAATGGTTGTCCGATGGTTGTCCAACAACACATGATCACATTGGAAAACTGTTTTCAACAGTTTTCTAATGTGGGTCTAACCGTTGAACCAACAAATATGCAGTTGTTGGCCGCCGAGTCGCCTCGTCGCTGGGCCGACCGTTGAAAGCCCACGGTTGGTCCAACATAATATTGCTACCTGCGACTTTAAATTTAAAAAAAAAAAAAAAATGGTTTGACTAATTTTCACTTATACCTTTCTTTCCTGTTAATAGTGTATTCCAATAATAAAGCTATTTTGATCTCACAAGACACTTTGATTAATTTTCATTTATACTATAATTTTGCTAATATAGAACAGACTCTGACATGTAGTGTATTCAAATGGAAATTAGTTTGAATATTTATTATTTAGGCATTTCCTGTCAGTAACTTATAATAGATTATTTTCTTTTAAACATCTTTTTTGATACTTTACATAAAATCAACAAAAAAAAAAAAAAAAGACTTCAGAATTAGTTTGATGGTTTTATTATCTATGACTGAAGGTATGAAAATATACATCCGATACTTTTTGTCTGACATCTCTGTAGGCGGAAGACGGTGGAAAGGAGTCCCTCTGTCTGACATCTCTGTAGACAGTGGAAAGGAATCCCTCCTCCGTCCACAGGCGTCACAGCCTATCGAGGTTCGGGGACGCGTCCCCCCCCCCAATATTTTGCCAAATGGGGAACCAAGGGACAGGTTATATAGATGTGGGAAATTTTTTTTACAAATTAATTAAAACTTTGAGAATTTCTCATTACTGTACTAAATACACTACTACGGCTTACCACATAGCGTTGTGCTATGTCCACCAGAACATACTTGATACTGTTGACCTGGACAAAGTGGCAAAGATTTTCAGGTCAAACAGGATCAGTTTATGATTAAATGGAAACCATAGACATTATTTTCCTGCTTCTAAATCAAGGTTGTGTAGAACAAGATTTTATTCTCTAAACTAGGTCTACATATGAAATGTCATTAAAGTATAGGTGAAAAAATTTACTTTAACTGAATAAATACATTGTTGACACTCACCTTTGAAACAGTTCAATGTAATGATTTTACACCTAATTACTCTTACAATACAGCTGCCATAAATTCTGGTTATTGCATCATGAAGAATCTAAAAGTGGATAAATTGACAGGGTGGGGGAAGGGGAGCTCTCAAGTAAAAATAATACATTGTTTTATAGTGAGAAGGACAAGAGAGTTGGGAAGATAAGGGAAAATATATCTGTGTGTGCCCCCATAATCAGAAGGCGGTGACGCCTATGCTCTGTCTGACATCTCTGTACGAACATCTTTACTGAGTTAGATTTTAAGGAGTACACAAACATACATAATAAGGTTTCAAAGTGACAAAATTCAAGACATTTTTCTCAATTATCACACAAAAAACAACAACAACATGAGGCTATAATTTAAAGCTTCGTGTTTACAAACATATCATGCATTATAGATGAAGGACATAAATACAAAACCATTTTTAAGCGAAAACTTCTTTATAATATAATATCACTGTAAAAATCTGAATACACAGAATTAGGCAAACCAGACAAAACATTCATTCAAACGTACAATGATACCTGGACATTTCACATCTTTCTTATCCTTAGAAAAACAAAATCTTATCCATAGAAAAACAAAAAACAAACTTACATTGATAAATTATTTAAAACATTATCTGAAAGGTAGGGAAAATTCCAATCATAAAATTTAAACATCAAATTAATTTTTTTAAATGTAACCATACTTTTAAAATTTTAATTATATTACTCAAAATTATTACATCAAACCAACACTAAAAATTTTCATCATAACAATTTCTCATAGCAGTTTTTTTAAAGTCGTCAAATCTCAATGCTAATCTACAAAAAGTATATACTTAGGTAAGTTCAGATTTGTTTTTAAGGTTTCATTATATCTCATGTGATTCTATCATAAAGTTCACATACCATTACGTGACCACAAGGTTCTTGAGGAAGATGCTTTGACGTCTGTAAGTTCTGTTTTACACGTTCTGTATATGTGGATACAGTCTGTGGTGGTGCATTAACTTATTCAATTAAAATATAAATTGGTACAACTTTGGACAAAGAAACTATCAATAACTACCGATGTCGGACTGAACACACACTTCTGTGATTAACATTTTTTGGACTTTTAACCAATTTATATTTTAATTGAATAAGTTAATGCACCACCACTGACTGTATCCACTTTACAGAACATGTAAACAGAACTTACAGACGTCAAAGTGTCTTCCTGAATTGTTTTTAAGGGTTATCATTGTTGGAGTGTAATATTGAAGTTTTAAACCTCATTTTAAGATAAAGCTACAATGTCACCCAAACAGCATTCAGATTTTGTTGTATTTTCAAGTCAGTTAACTTATTATTTACATGGAAACAAGAAACACAGTAATCTTACACACGATTAAAAAACTTACTATTAAATATAAAATAATTTTACTATTAAGTATAAAATACACTTAACTCCATTAGATCTTTTGGGCATACATTACACCCTTCCTCAGATGGAACGTAACCTTTAAAATCATTAAAACCAAGGCTAACATTTGTTAACTCACCAGTGTCTGTATATACTTATATTCCTATACACATACCTATATGTCCGGTGTGAATATGTATATATAGACACTGGTGAGTTAACAAATTGTAGCCTTGATTTTAAAGGTTAGGTTCCATCTGAGGAAGGGTATAATGTATACCCGAAAGATCTAATGGAGTTAAGTATATTTTATACTAAATAGTTAATATTTTATATTTAATAGTAAGTTTTTTAATTGTGTGTAAGACGGCTGTGTTTCTTGTTTGTGAGTAAGCATGATAAAATAAAAGTACTTATTTACAAGGAGTTGACATGTTAAAAGTCTCATTTTGTTGTTAAAAACCATTCCCAAAATAGCCATTTGGAATATCTTAGTTTTTTTTTTTTTTTTTTGTCAATCAAAATGATAAGAAAAGTCAGTTACTTTTTGATCTATTACTTTTAATCTCAAGGGTAAAAATGACTTTATTATTGCTATTGGAGTGTGACATTGCAGTTTTACCACTTAAATCTGAAACATCTAAAGTGTTATGTGTTTTTCATGTAATTTTGTTAGATAACTTATTATTTATATGGAGCTGACACTTTAAAAGTCTCATCTTGTTGCTAATAACCATTTCCAAAAGCCATTAAGAATATCTTAGTTTTTTTTTTATCAAAATGAAGTATTCGAGATATCCACATAAGCTTATTATAAGAGAAGTCAGTTAATTTTGACCTATTATTTTTAATTTCAAGTGTCAAAATGACTTTATTTATCATTGTTACAGTGTGACAAATGATTTATTGGGGAGAGACGGTAATTGACTATTTTTTATTGTTTTTTAAAACTCATCTTTTCAGTAAAGCGGAATAATGGTTTATTTTGATTTTTTCTACCAGTTTTTGAGTCAGGTCAAAATATTAACTGCATTAAACGTCAAAGTCTATTAATCCTAAGATAACCAATTATAAGATTACATTAATTTCATATTTGTGTACCTAAAAATTACTTTATTCTGAAATGTTTATCTATTTTGTTGCATGATTTAACACATATTTTTTCAGAAATGATGGAACGGCTCATTGGTGTAATTCCCACAAGAATACAAATTTATATATTTAGAGATTTAAACCCCGCCTATAGAGATGTCAGACAGAGGGACTCTTTTTCTCCGCCTACAGAGATGTCAGACAGAAGGAATCCTTTCCTCCACCTACGGAGATGTCAGAGGATTCCTTTCTTCTGCCTACAGAGATGTCAGACAGTATCAGATGAATTGTATTTGGATTATGATGTCAGACAGATGGATTGGATAACTTCCCCTACCTATAGAGATGTCAGATAGAGGGATTCCTTTCCTCTGCTTACAGAGATGTTAGACAAGACAATACCAGATGAATTTGATTATGATGACTACTCCCCCCCCTCCATGAGGCCTGTCAGACATGAATTGGACAATTTCCTCTACCAACAGAGATGTCAGATAAACAGTATCAGATGTATATTTTCATATCTTCAGTCATGGATAATAAAACCATCAAACTAATTCTGAAGTCTTTTTTGTCATTGACTTTCTTTAAAGTATCAAAAATAGATGTTTAAAAGAAAATTATTATAAGTTACAGACAGAAAGGACCTAAATAATAAATATTCAAACTAATTTCCATTTGAATATACTACATGTCAGAGTTTGTTCTATATTAGCAAAATTATAGTATAAATGAAAATTAATCAAAAGAAAGTATAAGTGAAAATTAGTCAACCTATTTCTTTTTTTTTTTTTTTTTTATTTAAAGTGTTTTGTGAAATCAAAATACTTTTATTATTGGAGTACACTATTGGTAGGCCAAGGCATTCATGGGATATCTACTTGAGAAAAAGATTACTAGATCTTGTGTGCGGTGTGTAAAGTATAATTGTCTGTAGCACCTTTCATATACTTTGTTGTTAATAAATGTGTTGGAGAAAAAGGTTATAAATACACACACACACACCTTAGACAATTCACTAACACATTTGATGTGAATATACTGACTGGTACACTCTTCCAGTGGTAGGGATCAAGTGCGCCCCCCTTTTTTAAAGCATTTTTAAAAATAATAAGATATTGATTGTATCAATTATTTTTTTTGTATTTTAGTATCTTGTACATTTACTAAAATGTTTGACAGCCTTGAGGGAGGTAAGAATTTTTCTTAGCCCCCCCCTAAAAGTACTCATATGGGTGTCACTGGTAGGGATAAATGATAACATACTGACTGGTACACTCTTCCAGTGGTAGGGGTAAATGGTTTTAAAGACCAATGGTTATCTTAGGGTATCAAAGATTTTACTCACAGAGAAACTAGCATAAATCTTTGAAGTATGTTTACATTAAATGTGTTAAAATGCTCCAACAGGATGTTCTTATATTAAAGTAAATTTACTCACAGAGAAACTAACATAATTTACCCCAGTATTAGAAGAGACTGTTGGAGCATTCATGTTAGGAAAACCATCAAATTAATTATCAAATTTTTCATGTTATCTTAGAGTTTCAAAGATTTTACTTACAGAGAAACTAGCATTCTGTATTTTTATTACTATAATTGAGAATTTTGTAAGTTCGCCTCTATTTTCTCAAAGAGCTCTCTATCTTGTTACAGACAAAAACCATTAAAATTAAGTGTTTGGAAGACTTTGGCAGATAATTTATTTTTCCCCGGAAAGAGGTTTCTCGGTCTTGTTAGACATGCCAGGGAAATCCTCCACACGTATACTAAAATAACTCCTCGAGTATTACAAGTCAATTATAAATAGAAGAAATACACAACACATCTCAGTGATATTCCTCAATAACTGGATATATACTACCCGATATTCCTCAATAACTAGAGACTATTCGATCATTCTACATTTCACATTGTTACCTAAGATATGAAATAACCATTACAGAATTTAAAAAAAACAACCTTACCTTTCCACTTACTTTTATATTTATATATTTATTTGTTTGTTTGTGTACGTCTTTATTATGCTTATGCATGTAAATTTCTTTTATTTTTAATTCGAACGAACGATGAACGTGAAAATGACATGAAATCACATAAACAAACCAAAGCTGCTCTACAGTTTGTATCTCAGAAGCAATCCCACGTGACACAGCTGAATACCGCCCTCTGATTGGTCGAGATTTCCCAGTCCCGTATCAATGTAAGGTTTGCTTAAATGCATCTGTTACACCACCCAGGACGAGAAAGTCACAGTCACGAGCATCGGGAGATGCGGGTTCGATTCCTGCTCCAGGGCGATGAAATGTTCAAGTTTTCTGATGTGATTGATATTACGTGTAGAACAGTAAATACAGTCAATTCAGAGATATCTTGACAGCTGTATTAATTATTATGACATATTTTAAACATATGAGAGGAATATTTCTTCTACATTATATTTGAGTCGAGATATTTCAGACTAAGCGAAAGACCTAAACTGATTTTATACAAATCTATGCCGCCCCGGTGGCGCAGTGGTCCAAGCGATGGCCTCTGATCATTCGTCCGAAAGGGGTCCGGGTTCGAATCTCGGTGAGGCATGCATGTTGTGTTTGTCTTACGGCACTGAATCTCTCCTTTCCCTGGAACCAGCGGCTCTAAATTAGGGACGGGTGACTGCTTATAGCCCATTAAGTTGCTCACGGTGGTCACTAAACCTCCAATAAAAAAAAAAAAAATTAAATAAAAAAAATACAAATCTATAAGATACTGGAACTTTCCAAAATTCTGGCTATATCATGACTAAGCAATTGCATATGAATGCAAACAAGATTAATATGCATCATGTGATAGCAGTCAATTCCACAGCGAAGGAAGTAATTTAAGCACCTTTACTTTGAAAACACCTGTTTTAAGCATTCATGCTTCTCATTTACAATTGTAATATTTTTAAGTTAATGCACTGCCATAAGTTACAAGAATTTTTTTCAGCATAACAGAAAAGTTAAATTTTCATTAAAAAAAGGGGGAGGGGATAGGCTTACGATAATGTTATTCCTAATGTTATGAATTCCTTTTATTTTGTACGTCACACATCAATATTATTTTAACGAATGTCAGAAATAAAATATCGAAACAACTTATATTTAGTTGAGTGGTAAAATTTAATCACACAATAAATACTATAGATTTTAGTTTTTTAATCACATTTACTTCAAAATGATAATGAATTAGAAACATAAATACAACACTGTTAACAGCTAGTGTGGATCACATTTTTTCATTGCTAATGTCATACGATATGACACTGAGTTCATTAGAAGACTTTCCCATGTGATTTAACAATTTGTCCATGATTTCTGAATCACGAGCAGAAAAAAAAATCAAAACTGAGCAGGTACATGTAAAAAAATATGATTATAATGAAATTTTTCTCACAAAATATAGAACTTTATCTAATTTAGATTTTTTACAACAATCACATTACACATGGCTTTCAATAATAAACAAAAGCCACAGTAGCAAGGTCTATGTTGCTTACCAGAATAAAAAAATAAGTAATGCAAAAGCAGAGAAAAAGTCTCAAAAATAATATTACATAACACATATTCCATGAAATAAAACTGTTTCAGAACCAGATGATGGGGGAAGAGCATCCCAAGCAAATTACATCAAGTTGTTATTATTATTGTAAATATTATACTGCACTTGCAATTTAAATCTGGCTACAATGACTTATTAAATGAGTGAAACACATAACATTTGGGAATAACATATGGATAACAATTTTCAGGCAAAAATTTACAATTTAAGACAACATCTAAGTTGAAAAGCATCCTTGCTGAACTGTTTTCAGATAACTGTAGGTAAAATGTAAAGCAAAAAACAGAAGTATGGGGCAAAAGTTACAAACTGTTTTGCAGACAGTGAAACATTTGTATTGCAGTTATAAGTGCTTTGCAAAGTATGTATGAAATATAATACATATGAATAAAGACAGCACAGGCAGATCAGCAGCATATTCCACTTCAAAAAGTTTACTGGAAGATTATGTCTAGGGATTCTAATGAATACAGTGGGCTTAAATACACTTATCAATATATTACACAATATTATACAAAGAATACAAATGGTTGGTGGCAATGGTAAACACAGCTTTTAAATATCCAATCTGGTTCAAACAACGCAATACAAACTGGACCGAACAACACATATTATAGCAACTAATTGAAGTAATTATTATAATTATTTGGGTACGTTTTACCAACACAAGTACACAGATGAGACATAAAAGTGGTACAGCTGAAGTGCAAATATATTGCTTGCTTACATTAGAGGGAAAATATTACCTCCTAAATGATGCAACTGCTGTTATCAAGCAAGTTACATTTGGATTATGTGTATAATGCATATTATAACATGAAACCATAAATCCACTTTATTATGGTATAATTAATATAAAATAATTGCAAGGTTTTCCTTAACAATGGTTGAGCATTTATCAGGGATTTCCTTCAGAGTACAAAGTCTTGTAAAAAAGAAAAGAATAAGAAGCCAAAATATAAGTTTCAATTAACTAGAAAAATTACTTAACATAAGTGACTGTTTGATAAACTTTACATGATTAGTAAGAAGTTTCTGGTAAGGCTGGTCCAGGACTACAAAATAAAATTAGTAACCACTTTCCAAATTTAAAGCAAAAAGAAGAAAACATCCTTTTTACAGGAAGGTGTGGTCTACAATATAAATGTGAGTGTGGTCTCAGCTATGTGGGAAAAACAGGCAGACAGCTTAAAACCAGATTGGTAGAGAGAGAACATAAAGCTGCAATTAAAAATAAGACAAACAAAACAGGTTTGTACAGACATGTACAACATACAGGACATAAAGTGCTTTGGGACACTGTAGAAGTTCTGACCATCAACAGCACTTTTTCAAAAGAAACCTGGCAGGACTGGAAATAGAGAGAAGAGGGTACAGCAGTAAATGATTTGAAAGGTTGGAATTTACCTCATGAATGGTAACACCTACTAAAGCTGTAATCTTGAGAAAGGGTAGGGATTCTACCCAAAAATTTGACATATAGATATCCTTTTATTCCCAAGTAAAAACTCATCATTTTGTGATATTTGTAGTTCATAAAGTCTAGGAATAGCATGTCATCTCCATTATTACAAAGTCTCGACAAGTACTGAACATTCTTTAATAATCAGTTTAGTTTCAGGTTATGTAATCATTCAAATAAATCACATGCACAAGATTTTGCAAACCATTCAACTAAACCAAGCAGGCTAAATTTGGTAAATCTTGCAAGTAAACTAAACAAATAAGATTTTGTACATCATTCAAATGAAAAAGATATACAAGACTAACTCAAGTATAAGCAATACAGAACATAGAGACAAGCACATATGTCTGAGAGTTTTCTTCAGTGAAGTCCTGACATTGCTAACTTTCAAATATCTGTCAAGTGATACATTATAGCATTTGTGGTGTAATTAAGTTTCAATAGATCATCTACTGCAGTTTTGCTGAGCTATGCTCAGCTTTGTTAGCAAAGTTGCAATTATGTGACCACTTGTCCCTAACTCAGTAAAACTGCAGATGATTTATTGTTACAATTAAATTGTGTCAGAAAAAAAGTTGTTATAGCAACACTTAAACTGAACTGTGCAATGTTATAGTCAACTAACTTCATGTCTTTCGAGGATTGCTATCAAAGTTAATAACTTGAACAACAGGCCAAACCATCCAAATAAATCAACTACATAAGAAAGCTTCACATATGTGGCTCCTTTTGCAGAATACATAATATACCAAACTTGGTTAGATTAAGACGTGAAAGAGTCAATGTGAGTAGTTACAACCAAGAAGAAAATGTTTTACTCAGTATTAAAAAAAATTATGAACAATCAAGTGAAAAAAAAAAAGTAGAATTACGTATAGGAATAGAAATTTTCCTAATCTTGTGCACTATTAGGCAAGAAATTTAAGAAAGAAAAAACTTACAATACTTTATGACTTATATCACAGTTGCAATGACTGCAAGAGAAAAAAAGGCACATATTACTTGAGACAACCACTGCGGTCATCAGTTTGTTGCAAAGTTGGCAACTGAAGAGTGACAAAAAGAGATATAAATTCTGCAAGCAAACTAGAAATGCAGATATCAGGTATAAACCTGCACTTTTACTTGCCACTTAAATTTAGCTGATGATGTGTAGGCACTTAGAAATTAGTTTTCAGTAGGAGGTAAAACTTTTTAATTTTTTTAAATAAGAAAGCAAGAACAGACTAGAAATTCTCTAAACAACAGTTATTATCCCAGTATCTACATAATCTTCTATCACACAGCTATATGAAGCCCCTGCTGCATTCATCATAAAACTCCTTCAACTGCTACAAGATAATCGAGTTCTTTATGAAGCATCTGAAATCTTTAACAATTCATCGATTCCACCCTTTTACTTGATTGCTGGTGCATATTAACCACATCCCAGAACTGCTTTAAGAAAGGAAGCCCCATCACTTCCTTCTCTAGCCAAGTTACACATTTTTTTATTAATATTCTAAAGATATGTTTTGAAATTTTCTTCAAAACTCAGTACTTTATTTTTCACTCTAGAAAAAACAACAACAACCCTGGAACATTTTTCTATGATATCCCACTTCAAACACATCAGATTTCTCATAAGACAAAAATGTCTGATAGTTTCTTTTTAAATGTAAGCAGAATCCAACCATACAAGGCTACTATGAACACAATCAAATCTACTGTCATAATCATTTATAGAACTATCACAATGGAAGAAAAGTTATTCTAACAAGTCTCAAAAATTAATCAAGGGATTTTTATTAATAAGTCACACACTCATTTGGAATGTGGGCAATCTGCAATTCCTCCAATTTTGTGCTTCTAACTGAAGGTGTTTTAGCAGAAACATCTGCAGATCTAAATCATGCACTGCAATGATATAAAACCAACTGAAGTAAATATAAATCACAAAATTCATGAGTGAAGAAGAATGTCATTTTGAAGATGTAGCTGTGAAAATTAAAATAAAATTTCACACACTTTAATTTTTTATGTATGCAAATTTTTGGTGTGCATTTTATTCTTGCTCTTTCTTTGCGGACCAAACAGAACTATTATGAGATATGATTAAAAGATTCCACAGAAAATGGTTGCATAAGGCAATAAAAATGGCATGTAGTGGCTATTCTGCTTTATCCCCCTCAAAGTACTCAGCTTGGGATGAGATACACCACTCCCAGCAATTGCACCATTATTGGAAGAACTTCTGAAAGTCCTTTTTCTTTAACTTTTTTAATGCTTTCTGCAATTCTTTCCAAATAACACTGTCTTTGAACCTTTCCCCTCTGATCTGCCTCTTGAGTTCAGGGAATAAAAAAATCACAAGGTGCTTGTAAATCCATGAATCATTATCAGTTATGCCTCGGTTCTCCTTCTCTATGACTATGTTCATCCAGGATTGCCTCTGTTCAGCAGTCAAGATGCATGGCCCAAGTTTTGCAGCAATTCGTATCATGTTCAGAACCCTCATTAAATTGTCTGGCAGGTACCAAAAGAAATGCCCAATTAAGATGTTATTTCCTGAATAGTGACACATGTCTATCATTGTGTTCAATTTCCTTAACCTAATTCACATTTTTATCAGATTTGCTTGTTGATGGCCGACCTGAACATTCTACGTCTTCAACTGACATCACACTTTTTTTAAACTTTGAAAATCACTCAAAATGTTTGTGTTTTGCAATTTGCTCACTGTTTTTTTATCTTTGACATTTCATAGGATAATGATGCAGTCTTGCCTAATTCGAAACAAATTTTGATGCACATTCATTCATTTTTGACATGTTAATAATAAAAAAAACAAAACAAGAGTGCCCTGGCACTCTTTGTAGATAAATTATGCGCTATGCATCTTTCACATGTCAAGATCTTTGTGGGCATGAAATAAAACACGATTCGAGAGTATACATTTTTTTACATACAACACATTGCATTTATTCATGTCACTCATGACAACAATGAGCAACAGTCCAGTACACACTAAGTGGAATTAAATCATAACAACAAACAATAGCATTTACTAATTCCTGATATTGAGTCGTACTTAGGTTGGTGGACTAATTAATGTTACTGTCATAAAACCGATGGAAGAAGATATGTAAGTCATTACTAAATTATGGTGGTGGCAACAGCAAGTATTTCGACTTTTTCAAAAACAATATTTATTTTTATTATTATATATTATTCAGGTTTAGATGAATGCAAAATACAGTTCTGACACCGATGAAATGTGATGTTACCACAAAAGTCCATCTGCTCATGTGCAAGCTAAAGTCTGATTTCAACACAGAAACAAAAGCTGAATTGTAAGTATGTAAGCTACGGATATTGATAACTTTTGGTCTAAGACATCTACAGGTTACACCCCATAGTGTTATGCATCATTTTAAAGCTCTGATCAACACCAGGTAACTCCACCTGGGGTGGGGGTGGGAAGGTTGAGAGGAAACAAAATTTTGCTACAGCACCCAGTTTTCATAGCATCAAAAATGCATTTTTACAATGGCTTTTACAAAGTTCAGCACCAGATTCTGGTTATTTACGCAGACTGCAATGAGATATTTTTACGTTTATGTAAAATGTGTTGAAATAATATATCGTTGTGCAAATTTCGCCAATTTGCGATGAACATATTTTTACGTGGCCACGATAATGTAACTTAACTTGAAATTAAATGTCAGTCATTACTGTTTCCCACGTTATGTAAGTTCTGCAATCAGGAGATTATTAAATGATGCTAGATACATATGGGGCACAGTATCAGCGATTAAAATCAAGAAATAATGAACTACACATGTACTCACAATATCCGTAGTGGCTGTCGGGGCTTCATATGTACGCTTATAATGAATCTACTCACAAGACGTTGCCGTAAGTATCTGACTCACTCAATGAATGTGAGCTTTTTGCAGTTGTGAAGTTCAAAAATAAAATTCATGATACTGTAAAATCTGCACCAGATAAAATTGAACAAAATGAAATTTTACAATTTCTTTATTTCTTTGTGCTTTGCAGTCAAGATGATTATTTCTTCTTCAAAATTTTAGTTCGTTTTTTAAAATTTCAGCAAAGTTGTAATTCATTTTCATATTTCGTTGTTGTCATGATGCTTCACAATTGGGAGATTGATTTCTTTGTGCTTCACAGTCAAAATGATTTCCTCTTCAAGGTTTCAGTTCGTTTTTTAAAAAAATTCGGCAAGTTTTTAATTCATTTTCATGTTTTGTTGTCAAGGATTTATTTGCCTTCATTGTAAAAATTCATCTTGTTCAATTTTATCTGGTGCAGATTTTACAGTATCATGAATTTTATTTTTGAACTTCACAACTGCAAAAAGCTTACATTCATTGAGTGAGTCGGATTACGGCAACGTCTTGTGAGTAGATTCCTTACAAGTGTACATATGAAGCCCCGACAGCCACTACAGATATTGTGAGTACATATGTAGTTCATTATTTCTTGATTTTAATCGCTGATACTGTGCACCATACGTATCTAACATCATTTAATAATCTCCTGATTGCAGAACTTACGTAACGTGTGAAACAGTAATGACTGACATTTAATGTCAAGTAAGTTACAGTGTTGAAATAATGTTTGGCAAGAGTTTAGTAAAATATATTGTTGAGTAACAGTGAAATTCACTATTGTTGCATCACTTCATGGGACAGCATGCAACACAATCAGATGTCAACAGTAGTTCTGACAATGATGCGCCACTACCCATTTTCATTACATTGAACATTTTTTACCTGCGATTTATTTTACCACTGTTGGAAAGCATGCATAGCATCAAAATTGCATAGGGCATTCAACATACATTCATTCTACCTCATAAAACTGGACAAGTCAGAGAACACTGTAAAGCATCGTGTGATTCAACATATTTCATCCTAGAAGATGGTCAAGGTCCAAAACCACAGTATGTGCATGCTGGCGCTACACCTAGGCCATTCTGAAATGTTGTATACGAGGTGTGATTAATCATACCTTGTGTACAACATTAAATCTTACAAGGGTAACAGTTCATCAAAACTTAGGTTGATGCCAATGAAAACTAAATTTGCGTCCATTTTCACATCCATACGAAATTTACAAAATCCTGAAACTGGCAACCACACCTTTGTGTATTTTTATTGCTATTTAAACAGCTAAACCATGAATAATCTGTATGTGCATGCAATCTTCATAATTGTGTGTACACATATGTGTAAGCATTTGTGTACATTCTGCAAGCCAAACAGAAAATCTGATAGCTGGAGCAGGGAGGGGTGTGGTGAAATAAACTAGAAGTGACAATATACAAAGAAATTTTTCCCTACGCAATCCTTCATGTGGTAACTTTAAACCAGCAGTTCTCAAAATTGCAGCCCACAGAACACTGGGGGTCCCTTAGACTACCCTTTTGGAGGTCAGTGCTTTTTCCAGAGATCCCATGATGGTTTCATCCCTCTAATGAACAGTATATGTTCATATAATGTATGACATATATGCAATACATGGTCTAAATGATTAAGAGTGGATTTTAAGTACTTTGTACTCATATACACTGTTTCTCACGTTATAATTAACTGAGTGGTTTGAAATTTTGACGGGATGCAATGGAGGATTGACCTGTTGATATATGGTTAATTATAACGTGAGAAACAGTGCATATGAGTACAAAGTACGTAAAATTCACTCTTAATCCCTCTAATGGCTGATGGAATGTGTCCTTGTTTATTCTTGGGATTTCTAGAATTTTCTAAGTTAGTGGGGTTTAGGGTATCAATACATACCTTTTCAGAGTTATCTCAGTACTTCTATTGTGTTCTTACAAGTGCAAGATAGACCAGTGGATTTCAATGTAACAGAGTACAAAAATTTCATTGATATGGTTCAAGATTACATTTTTCAATTGATCTTCAAGAAACTACCATTTGTCGAGTTTTGGTATAGTATTAAAGAATATCCACAATTACATGAAAAGGCTATTAAAATACTCTTCTCTTTTCCAACTTCTTGTCTGTGTGAGGCAGGATTTGCTTCCTATACTTCAATCAAAACAACATATCATGACAGACTGAATGCTGAAGCAGATATCCAGCTGTCTTGTGGTAAGTCTGACATTAAAGAGATTTGCAATAATGTAAAACAATGCCACTCTTCTCACTAATTTTTTTTTGTTTTGGAGAACAAAGCTACTTTTCATAAAAAATGTGTTCTTTATGTTAACATGTAATGGGTTCATTATTATTTTAAAATGAATTAATAAATAAATATTAAAAAAATTCAGTTTTAATTTTTAACACAGTAAATATTAATAGATATAAACCTCTTTGAGGTTGTCACTAAATTTTAAGAATGTAAAGGGGCCTGAGACCAAAAAGTTTAAGAACTGCTGCTTTAAAGCAGTAGGTATTTAGATTTAGTAAGTATCTTCGATTGGCCGTCAAATTCACTGAATTATACTCATACATACATACATACATATCACTAAGCTGTTCTCTAATATCCAGAGGTTAGCTCCACAAAGAAATAGAAACAACCAGATAAATTTTACCTACTGTTGCCATATCAAACTTCTCCATTTACATCGATCTTGACATACAACTCGGGCTTCACTGACATCCATCACACGCTGTACACAGATCTTCTATACTTCATACTCATAATCTTTTTCTCATGCATACACTCCTGAATCTGATCCTCCCATGACTTCCTTGGCCTTCCTCTACTTTTCCTTCCTACCACTTGGGCAAAAAAGATTTTCTTAGTAAGCCTCTCATCACTCATTCTTTCAACATGGCCAAACCACTGAAGCATATTTGTCTCCACCTGGCTAACAACATTTTGCTTCACATTACACAACTGCAACAGATCTTCATTCTTCACACAATCAGAACGTGTCTTGCCACAAACCCCACGTAAGTAACGCATTTCTCCAGCACACAAACGACTTCTATGTTTCTTCTCTAGTTATACTCAGTTCGAATTTCATGCAAACTGCGTACATCCGAGACAACATACTCTGCAACTCACTTTTGCTCTCTGTCAACAGGACAGTCTCATCAGCATACTGCAATCTGCACACACGGACAAAAGGAAATGTCATGTAACATATAATTAGGTGAATTTGACAGCCAATAGAAAATGCGTACTGGTGAGTACAATTGCTATATGCTTCTCACTATAGCAATTATACTCACTAGTACATTTTTTCCATTGGCTGTCAAATTCACCTAATTATATGTTACAAGACATTTCCTTTTGTATACATTTCACATTGAACTTAATACACAGGAACATTTTAAATACCACCACAGAACAGATCTTCTGTTTTGCAAAAAACATAATTCAAAGTTAAAAAACTTAAGTACTGCTTTATATATATATATATATATATATATATATACTAAAGAGCAAAACTGAAGACTAAGGAAAAAATTTTAGAATTTAAAACGAAGGGTGCAAAATAACCTGAAAATCAAAACGCGCAACGCAGCAGTTTTGAAAATTCAGAATTCACATTCTATAAAGAAGATACCTAAACAAAAAAATACATATATAATTTTGACTCACACCTAGTACAACATAGAAAAGGTTATGTATCTACCTGTGTGATCAAAAGGAAAAAAGATAAAAAAATAAAATAAAACAACTGAATGTAGAAGGTATCGAGAATACTGAGCCTTGGCTTTATCAAGGACCAGCAAAAACTCTGCATTTTCTCACTTCCACAAAGACCTAGTTGGAAATGGGTTTCTGCAAGGCCATAGATGCAAGTAACATTCCCACCTAAAATAGTTTAAAATATATATATATATAAGTCATGTCCTCCTTAGAGTTGCATGACCTAGCACTAGTTAACAATTTTGCTTGCATCCATTAACCTTCCTGGCCCGACCCATACTCTTCATCTGTTACTATTAAACAAAATGGATGCAAGCGAAATTGTTAACTAGTGCTAGGTCATGCAACTCTAAGGAGGACATGACTTATATATATATATTTTTTAAACTATTTTAGGTGGGAATGTTACTTGCATCTATGGCCTTGCAGAAACCCATTTCCAACTAGGTCTTTGTGGAAGTGAGAAAATGCATGCAGAGTTTTTGCTGGTCCTTGATAAAGCCAAGGCTCAGTATTCTCGACACCTTCTACATTCAGTTGTTTTATTTTATTTTTTATCTTTTTTCCTTTTGATCACACAGGTAGATACATAACCTTTTCTATGTTGTACTAGGTGTGAGTCAAAATTATATATGTATTTTTTTGCTTAGGTATCTTCTTTATAGAATATATATATATATATATATATATATATATATATATATATATATATATATATATATATATATATTAAAAAAATGCATTCGAAAGGTGATTTGTACTAATATTTTCATTCTTTCAGCCAAACTTAGATCAGCAGATTATTTAATTTTCAAATTCACTGAGAAATTATATAATTATAATTTCTTAAAAGAAAATATGAGAACAAAACAAATCCCTGGAAGTGATTATTTACAATACTGACTACTTTAAAGGAAAATAATAAAAACTTTAAAAGAAAACAATAAAAACTTTAAAAGAAAACAATAAAAACTTTAAAGAAAAACATTTATCAACATCAAACAAAGATCTTCACTCTTTCCACGTTTATAAGTGAGTCATGGAAAAATTCTCATTGGCCGCCACCGGGAGTCGAACCCGTGACTCACTTATAAACGTGGAAAGAGCGAAGATCTTTGTTTGAAGTTCCTGGTCCACGTTAAATGTCTCTATTAATTAGAAAACATTTACAGGGAGCGATCCCCCAGCCAACCGATGCTGGATCGATCTGAATACTTGTGATGGAAATACTAGCTAAAAAGTATTGGCCTGTTTTTCTTTCTTTTTTTTTTTTTTTTTGCTGAATAGCATAACAATTGGAGGAGTTTATACTGAAGGCTCTTAAAAAATGTGCCTGAAGTTGTGAATGCAACCAATCAGAAAAAAATGATCCTGAAATTGAAAAGTCCGTCATGAAATGCTGTTTTAAAATGAATTAATCAACCTGTTGCTCAACCTCCTACTGACATCAATAGACAACTGAATGTGATTTGAAATAAATCTATTCCTTATTCTTTTGCTATTGCCAAATTACACATGTAAAATATACAACACAACTCTAACCATATCTGTTTACACAGTGAGTGGATCATCATCATCATTGTCAACCATTATCAATCCACTGCTGGACGAAGGTCTCCCCAAGTTTCCTCCACAGCGGTCTGTCTTGTGCCAGTCTCCTCCATGTCACTCCTGCATATTTTCGAATTTCAACCACCCATCTCCCATGTGGTCTTCTTCTGGGTCTTTTTCTGTCCCTTGGAATCCAATCTAAAATTCCGGCTGTCCATGGATGGTCTGTCCTTCTGGCAGTATGTCCAGCCCATTGCCATTTCAGGGATTTAACTCTTATCATGATGTCTTCCACTCTCGTCATTTTTCGGATCCACGAGTTCCTCTTCTTATCTCTCCTGGTTACACCAAGCATGCACCACTCCATGCTTCTTTGAGTTGTCTGCAGCCTTTGTATGTCTCTTTTAGTTAAGGTCCACGTCTCTGCACCATACGTAAGCACTGGAAGGATGCATTGATCAAACACTTTTCTTTTAAGACATAATGGCATATTGCTCTTGAAAATTATGCTGTTTCTTCCAAAAGCTCTCCAGGCAAGTTTTGTATGCCGATTAATTTCTTCATCAATGTGACCCTCACTTGATATCTGCTGTCCAAGATAAACGTACGTGTCTGTTATCTCCAATTTTTCTCCGTCAATCGATAAATCTTCATTTCTTGTAAAAGCATTGAACATCCCTTTTGTCTTCTGAAAGTTCATTTTTAATCCCACTTCTTTACTCTTGTCAGCAAGTTCCTGGATCATACTCTGCAGCTCTGGTGGGGTAGTTGCAAAAATGACTCATCATCAGCAAAACGAAGGTGGGTTAGATAATCTCCATTAATCTTTATCCCTTTGTTTTCCCAGTTCAGTGATTGAAAGACATTTTCCAATGAGGCATTAAAGAGCTTCGGTGATATGGTGTCACCTTGTCTCACTACCTTTCCAATTTTTATGTGTGTTGTATTTTCAAACAGCCAAATCTTTGCACTTGCATTTTCATAGATGTTATTAATAATATTAATGTATGCATCTTCAATACCGCACGATTTCAGAGCCATTGTAACTGCTGATGGTTTCACCGAATCAAAGGCTTTTTCATAATCGATAAAAGCCATGCACAATGGAAGTTCATATTCCCTCGCTCTTTCAATTAGTTCTCTCAGTACGTGGATATGATCTATTGTGCTGTAGCCACTCCTGAATCCAGCTTGTTCTCTCGGTTGAGCCATGTCCAGTGTTACCTTCAAGCGGTGTGAAAGAACTTTAGTGAAGATTTTATAAACCACTGAGAGGAGGCTGATAGGTCTGTAGTTCCTGAGATCCTCAATGTCACCTTTTTTATGTAGCAGGATCATTGTAGCGTTGTTCCAATCCTCAGGAATCTTCCCTTCATTAAGGCATCGAGTGAAAATTTGGGCGAGTACTGTTTCGATTTCTCCACTTGCTTCTTGTATGATGTCTACAGTAATTCCATCTTCTCCTGGAGCTTTCCCCCGCTTCATGTTCTTGATTGCATGTGCAACTTCTGCTGGGAGGACTGGAAGAACTCTGGTACTGGTACCTTTCATGATGTCTGGAGTACATGTATCATCCCTTTCATATAATTTGGAGTAGAAATCTTTCACTCTTGTCAAATTTTGCCTCTATTTCTTGTTACAGAACCATCTTCTTTTCTCAGTGCCGTAATCTGTTTTCTTCCCTTACTGAGATGTCCCTTTGCTATCTTTAGGCTTTGGTTGTTTTCAATTGCTTTCCTCACTAGCTCACAGTTGAATTTCCTTACATCTTCAGTGATACTTTTTCGTACTGTCTTGCATAGCTCTATATATTCCACTTTGGAAGTCACATCTTCTTTAGTTGTCCTCATTTCTCTTCTTTTTTGCATCAACATTTTGGTTTTTCCTGATAATTTGTTCACATGCAACTTGTTCTTAGACCCAGCTAATTTTGTTGCTTTTCCCATAAGAGCTTTGGTTACTTTTCTGTTAACTTCCGAAATATCCACTTCTTCCAATGTTAGGCCTTCTAAAGCAGAGAATCTGTTCTTCAGTTCCAACTTGAAAGTATTATGGTGTTTTTTAAGGTTGTTTATGTCAATACATTTTGTTAGTCTTATGAGCTTGCCACGTTCGAGTTTAGTGTTGAGGTGCATCTTACATCTCACCAATCTATGGTCACTACCTGTGTTGAACTTGTTCAGCACACTGCAGTCTTGGATGACGAATTTTTTGTTACACATAATAAAATCAATTTCACTTGTCGTCCCAATTGGATGTCTCCATGTCCATTTCCTGTGTGGCTTTTTCTTGAAAAAAGGAGTTCAAGATGAAAAATCCTTCTGCCTCTGCAAACTCAACGAGAATATTTCCACGCTGATTTCTGTTGCCGTGACCGAATTTACCTCCTGAAGTTTCATTCTGTTGCTGTTGCCCTATTTTTGCATTGAAATCTCCCATAATTATCTTCAAGTGCTGCTTACCTTTATTATTTAGATGACAAATTTCCTCATAAAATTCTTCAATTTCTTCTTCAGGATGACTTGTGGTGGGTGCATAAGTTTGAATAATCTGAGCCTGGTATCTTTTCGAGAGTTGGATAACAAGTCGTGCAGCTCTGTCAGAGGAACTTTCAACTTCTACAACTTTATTCTTCAGTTTCTTGTTTATTATAAATCCAACACCACTAGTTCTGCCAGTATCTGTCCCACGATAGTAGAAGAGATGTCCACTTTTCAGTTCAATGAGATCTTCTCCTTTTCTCCTTACCTCACTTAGCCCGACGATGTCCCATTTGATCCTTTGTAGTTCCTCTTCCAATTCAAGAAGCCTTGAATCAGAAGATAGGGAGCGCCCATTACACATAGCCAAGGTCAGCATCAGATGGCAGCCTAGTCCGGTCCTCCAGGGATTCTTAGCACCCTCTGCCTTGGCCAGGTACATCCCAGCTACCGGAGACTGAGAGCCAAGATTTAAGTTGTAGAGTCATTTTGGAGGTGTTTGGCCATAACTCACCACGCTGGCCAAGCGGGTTGGTGAGTGTGGGATAGCATTTCCTCTGATCCTGATGGTATAGTTATACCGCTATTGGTGGTCGCCAGAGCCCCTTTAGTGGGAACAGGATGCACCACGAGAAGGCGGGGTTGACATTTGTCAAGGAGAGGCTGTGATGTTACGCATCACCTGACCTTACAGTGAGTGGATATTGTATGATAACTACAAAATGGCAGTTACAATTATCAAAGACAGTATTTTG